>JAQJVL010000372.1:0-167500 GCA_035578905.1 Stictocephala bisonia
AATTTGAAAGGGTTGATTGTCCTAACAAATACCCATTTTATTAATAGCCCAATAGCTAGGGAAACTAAGGGACCTACAGCTTTATAATGAATCCGAACCACGTAGTATTTGGTCTGATTTTCAGCTAATTGACAGCTTTATACTCAGATACTCCCCCTTACACTGCATCTGGACACTGACTACCACCCAATATGGACCCTCAGATTACACATCGATGAAAACCATTGTGTGGACATCGTGTCGGTATTAAGAGGTGTAGATGTTACATTA
Organism: Stictocephala bisonia; assembly: GCA_035578905.1. Lineage (NCBI taxonomy): Eukaryota > Metazoa > Arthropoda > Insecta > Hemiptera > Membracidae > Stictocephala > Stictocephala bisonia. The sequence continues at coordinate 271 of JAQJVL010000372.1, forward strand.
TCTATTTACCTCTTCTTTAAAATAACGTTCAGTAAACATGAAGTGCTAAAGAATATTTTATATATCTTCTAAAGTTGGATTTTATACTAGACGATCATTACTAAATACAGGGTGCTTCTTTTAAAACGCAACCCATGATTTTAAATAAAAAGACAAACAAAACATATATATACATATATATATATATATATATATATATATATATATATATATATATATATATATATTATATATAAACACATGTTATTAACATTTTTTACTACTATTTACATGATTTAAATAGTATTTTTGTTTAGGTTTGATTCAAATAAACCAGCATTAGTGTTTATACAACGTTCTGCCCTCTTTAGTAAATTTCTAGACACCTATTTAAAAGTTTGTTCAAAACCATGTTCTAACCTCAACTTAATGACATTGTACGAAACCCAAATAAAGTGAACAACAATTCCACAACGTAAAACAGCTGATAGCCAAGGAAGAAAACGAACCAGGTCTACCAACCTATGAACTTGTCTTGGTACATCTTAAGCGTTCAAATTCAATACTTTTATATGTGGTTTCGTTTTAAAAGGAACACCCTATATGTATTCAATATTTGAAGCTTGAGTGTATAATCTCTTAAGTTGTAAAAACATTTTTAAAACATAAACATAGAAACATTCACTTTAAAATTATACCCACGAGCAGGAATATAACGGACGATAAATAATCATCGTATAAAATAGTTTTCAAAACTAATTTCATTCAGTAGAACATTACTAAAATGACCAAATTATTATTTTAACGATAATCTGAAGAATGCCCAGTGTAATGTATTAAATGAACGCTTAATAGATGTATCTCTGCTGAATACCTGTTCTTCACATATCAACACTGAGTCACCTGCTTGGTTATTAGTGGTGCTTCGGAAATCATCTTTAAGCTTTGCTTTTAAGTCCTACTTCACCCCGTAAAAGTGAAGTCCCTTTTGAACTTCAAACTTATTTTTCATAAAAATATTTTTTGTGAGAAAGTGCAATAAACTCATTTGCCAAATATGAGAGGACCCCTCGGAACTCTCTGATATGGAAGAACAGTCATTAACTATTAGAATATTAAGATACAAGCCGTTGGTAGTGTTAATTTGATTGTTTTAATAACGAAAGAACGATTGGTTTAGATAACTCTACCTTTGAGGCACACAAAGTGGTGGTTCTAGAGACGTGAGGTGTGAAGCCCTTTGACTGACGGAGTGAGGGTGATACACTTGATTAGTTCCCCACTTCTCCATGCAGCCTTCCTCCCCTTTGTTATTGTAACAATTCGGCTTGCTTCTAATAAGATTATAGAATTAATTCTCAACAATACAATAACTGTATTAAAAATATGTTCTTAAAATAATTTTCAACGTAGTATTTAAAAATTTTAAAATATGCAATCTAGTTTTGTTTGAAAAATATTAGATGCTTAGTTCACCATAGGAATCCTTTAATATTCATTGTTGTTGTTTTTTTTTTTTTTTTTTTATGTTTTTTTTTTTTTTATTTTTTTATTTATTTTTTTGTCACTTAAAATAATTGTTGATTTATTATTTAATATACAGTATTTACTATTATTACATTAAATCCAACTTATTACTTACTTTTACCTCGTAATAAGTGCTTAAATTCAATGTAGTGAGTGTAATTCATATTTATTGCACATTCGATAGTTCTTAAAATACTCCACATAGATAAGTCACCTAATATTCATGACAAAATGGCATTTCCTTGCCCACTTTCCGACACATACGTTAAAACGCACGCGCACAGATATAGTGAGTGATCTGTTTCTACAGTTACTGCACGCGCACAGATTTAGTTAGTGATCTGTTTGTACAGTTACTGCACGCGCACAGATATAGTTAGTGATCTGTTTGTACAGTTACTGCACGCGCACAGATATAGTTAGTGATCTGTTTGTACAGTTACTGTATTAATATGTTATTACTTATTAGCTTTATTAACTTCTTTAAGGTTCACAGTACAATATACGACTATTTTTTTATTGGAGTATTTTGAAATTTGGAAATCCACCTTTAGAAATTTTTAAGCCAGAATTGTACACTTGATTAAGTACAATCTAGTTAGTCTTCCTCACAGCCAATTTCGACACAAGAAGTAAGTTTGGTCTCTCAACTTTGTCAATTACCATTCACACCGTAGCCACTGGGGAGCAATCACAATGATCATGTTTCCCACTGTCATTTATAAACTGTACAATACGAACACAAACTAAATTATTTATTATTTGTATTCGTATTAGAAGTATTGTTTAGAAAAATGTATTTCTATTATTTTTTCATATATATTTCATTTATACATTTTTTCAGCTGCTCAAACCAAGTTTTATTTTATAAGACAAAAATGTTACCCAATTTACTTTTGACTTATAACTAAATAAAGTGACTTATATTATTATGAAAGTTAGAACAAGAAGTTTTCATTTCTGTAAGATAAGTAGCATCAAAATTTACGGTTTTAAATATTTACTTGTACTGTAATAGTGTTTGTAAAGTCATAAAGAAGATTAACAATATCAAATTGTGGACGCGTGAATATTATGGTTAAAATATATTTTTAAATTTTTTTGGAAATAAATTAATCTGAAAATATATTACTACTTTGATTGTTTATTACTATCAAAAGGTTAGTTATATAAATTGATTTAAATTCGTAAGTTTTGTTCATACTTTTAAAAGACTAATATCACATTATTCCAAAATATTTTTTTTCAGCAATACGATACTTTTAATATTAATAATAGTTAGCATAAACAAAATAACCATCTCTATTTTATTAGTTATTTTAAATATATTCCTAAAATGTATACTTTAATTTTATTATAAACAATTATTTCTTATTCACTAATGAAAATTCTTTACGATCCAATCCTTGATTTGTCAGTATCAATTCATACATTTTGCATTATGTAAAAAAAATCTTTTACACAAAAGTTCCGAATTTGTTGTGAATTAATGTGTGATAAGAGAATGGATTTAGTTAAACGATAGATCTAAATGTTGGCAATGTTTATGCTGAATTGATTTATTGGCAAAGACATTTGAAAATTTATTATAAAGTTATGAAATTTAAAATCGAATTTGTTATTTGTAGTCTTGTTAGACCACATAAGTTTTACGTGATGTCCGAACCACGAGACAAATACAGGGGTACCACATACTCACAACGAGAGTAATTAATTATAATAATTACTCAAACTATATTATAATTAACTAGTACATGTAAGTAATAATAGTAATATTTTTAGTTTTGATCGATATTTGATTCCATAAAATAATATAATTCTAATAAGGTTTTTGAGATTTGTTTTTATAAAACTTATTTAATAATAATTCATTTAGTTACACATCAGATTGAGTATGTTAATAAAACCAATGAGACTAAAACCTCGTGGTAAAGTTTCTACTTGAAACTGTTACATTATCAACTTAAATATTTATGTATGATACTTTAATCAAAATACTATGCTATAAAAACTCTTTTAAAAAATGTAATTGAAATTATTTTACAAATACTATGATTTTATACCGTATGCATAATTTACATGTAGAATACAAAGCTTCGTAGTATTAAAGTATGCTTGTATACCATATATAAGCATACACTAAAGTGGTAAGGCCCACCCACCCACTCCTACACATACAGTGGTAAATGAACTATCCTTATTAAAATATACAGCTAATATTCTAATATTATAGTTTTTAATGACTTAATAACTATCTGTAATTTACGCATTATATTAATACGGGGTGTTTCTTATAAAACACAGCCCTATTTACAAGTACAGAAAATGAAGTTTTAAGATAATTACAAGATCATAGGTTGGTAGGCTTGGTTCTTTTTATTTCCTGGCTATCAGCTGATTTACATTGTTGCATTGGTTTTTGAGCAAAGACCAAAGAGGGCATAACGTTGGGCTAATGGTTGTTTATTTGAACACCAAACCTAAACAAACAAGTAATTAAAATCATGTCAATAGTAGTAATAAATGTTAATAATAATAAAAAGTTTTATAGATATATGTTTTGTTTGTTATTTTTATTTCAAATCATGAGTTGCGTTTTAAAAGAAACACCCTATAAATGGGTAACACTCCTAGCAATTATTTAAATATAATAACAAAAATTTAAAAAGGAGTAACTGAAGAAGATTAATACTTCATTTATCATGAAAAATAATAATTTCCAAAAGTTAAAAAGAGTTATTGAACGTATATTTCTTTAGAAGTTTGACGTAACGGTCGTTTGGAGATATTAAATATGTCCAATGTAGCATATGGGGTCATGTGAAATATGGAAAGGACCGGCCTGTCATAATATATCATATTTCATGCATTCCACCGGTAGAAAACCTGACATTCTATCACAAACTCCTAAAATGTATTTAATATATTTCTCTTTAAAATTTGTTAGCATTTTGTTGAATTTCCTGTTTGTAAACCTGGAATTTAAGATAAAACCATAATGCACTTAAAATATATGGTTTTTAAGTCAGTTGAGGAATCAAACTATGGTATTAAATATATTAAAGAATTGTTAAAGGTACATCAAACTAACGATCCAACAGTAAATAATTTACTGTTTAACTATTGTTGGATAGCTTAACATTATATAGCTCGAAAATGTGGAAAATAAATGAAGGAGAGATAGTGAAAGATCAAGCAACGTAGTATTGCTGGTTTGTTTTTGTTTATAAATTAGTATTAGATGAATTGAAATTATAAGAAAAATTACCTGAATATCCATTACTATTACTATAAAAATGGTAGCTTCTTTCTAAAAAGAGAGATTACTACATTATTTTAGATAATGCCTACATGGCAAAACCAATAGAAACAGACAGTCAAAGGCAATCCTTTTGCCGTTAGACACTTCTGAGCTGCTTTATAACAGCGATTGGTCCTAATTTTACTCTCACGATTGTTCAGCGTAATCTGAAGTGACAGTCACTTCAGTGAGTGCTGAAGAGAAACTGCGAGAGGGTCTTAAAGAGATAGAGTGGAGGAGACCGTGGGCGCTATCTGTGAAAACCGAACTCGGACTAATTTTACCAACAGGAAATCCGGCTTCACGTGACCCATATGAGCGGGTCAGTCTTATTGTATCTATATTCTCCATTGTACACAAATCATATGCTAGTTACAATTTCAATTTTGCGTAATTGACATTTTGATTACAAATTATTATTATCATAGAAATTAATCAATTGTTTTAATACATTTAAAAGTTTGTCCCAAATTAATTACCAATATTAAAGTCTTTTTCTAAATCTTATGAAACGAATAATGTTTTTAAGTTTTGTATATAGTATTATACATAAATTAAAATTGATTTATTTTTATTGGTAAAAATACGCTCATAACTTCAATAACACTTCTAACATAGTAGAATACAATAAAAAAGAGTATAATGAAATGAAATAATGAAATATATGTCCTCATATTTTTTACGGGTAGTTCCTAATTTTACAATTAGGAAATTTCCTGACCACAATAACCAGTTAGCGTGGTCAGGAGAAACATAATAATAATTTAATAATAAAGTAAAAATCTATCAGATAAAAATGAAATAAATAAAAGAGTCGCCAATACAAATAAAAATGAAACAAATATTAAAGTAAACATACTATAAACAACTATAAAACAAAATATATTAGTGATCAAAACAAGATTTATATACAAAATAATTCTATTCAAACAAAAGCAAAATTAAACGTAGACTTAGTATTATTTACCATTAATAATCAACAATAGTACTAATAAACGAACAAAAATAAAACAACAATCATAAAACTAATATCACTTTGATTCAGAAGCAACTTTTTTATTTAATTTGCAGAAAGAATTAAGCCTTGAGTTTCATTGAGGCTTAGGTTCTAGAAAACTAAATGATTTCCTAAAGGCCCTTCTATTTACTCTATGTACTCGTAAATTACATCGAATTACATATTTGGTATTATAAAATAAATTTAAATTAACTCTATCACCACGTCTAGTAAGAAACATTTTTAGAACTTTTAATCCAAATAAATGTTTTAGATAGCTCCTTATTAATAAGTATAATAAGAATATTAAAAATACATTTTCTCAGCGTTTGTGCTGGTAACTATAAACTTACTAGCGTTTAGTGAAATTATTTACACGTGACCAGCATATTAAATAAAATTCATTAACAGCCTCTTTACAGCATATGCCTATTATCAAGTGGCATTAAAAACAAAATACATAAAACGTCAAGTAATATGCAATGTACGAAATATAAATTTGTAATATTATGTATACAAACTATTTAAAAAATCCTTTATAGAAAAACAACCTGTCAACTTGTTTATAAAATGGGGTACAGTCCCAGCTTTACGTAACTGATTTTCCAAACTTTGTAAAGTTTCCAAATACAAAAAATGTTTACAGTATTTCACTTTATTTCAGTAGAAGATAAAATTGAGAGACAAATAGTCGACACTGTAAAAGACCGTATAGATAATTGCACAAGTAAACACCAACTACGATAGGTCAGCAATCATTTTGCTATTTCCTGTTTATGTAGTCGACTTACTTCCATATTATATTTGCATAAAAACTATATTATGCATACAAATTGGAAAGGAGCTTAATTTTATGTCTTGTTACAACTCATTTTAGTTGTCATTAAAAATACATTTAGCATTCTACGTATTCTCTACGCCAGTTACTCAAAATCTTGAACACGTTATAAAATTCTCAGTGGATCACCACATATTTTATATATAGTAAAATCAAAATATAAAACACGTTTTATATTTTAAAACTGTATTGACGTTTTGCTATTAGGAGTCAGTAAACAGTGGTGTAACGTAAACACACTGTGACATAAAACTGCAAAATGTTATGCATAAACACAAAAAAAATACCTATATTACAACTTTCAGAGACCGTTTTGGTCTTTCAGTTAAATAACAAGTAGGATGCTATTTGACTGCAGTATTTGTCATTTTCATACAAGTTGTCTTGATGTGGTAAAATTTACCTATCTTATGTGACAAATATCAAGAGTAATCAATTGCCTGCTTATATTTTGAACGAGTTTTACTCTCTTTTAAAGAGGCATAAGAGGCATTTTCTACTTTTCTTCAAAGAAACTTTTTGCATATAAAATTAAAATCAGACTTCTTTTTTAGCAATGAAATTCATTTATCTAGGGCCTTGCGGTAGACAGATAGGGATTCATTTACCTACACTGTACATGTATATTCAAATACAGCAAATCGATTACTGATAAAAAAATGCCCGTTGAAAAATATGAAAGAACGTAAGAAGATAGTCAAACAGGCACGTGTATGAACAAAGCTCAGTTAATTAGTTCAGGTAAAGATCAATTTTGTATATTCATTAACTTCACAAGATAATAAATATGATTAATTAGATATCTCCGTCCTAGTCATGCAGAAAGGTTGACTATTTTAGAGTATTCTGGTCTGAAATCTTTTTTAAAAATTCCAAGATTCTTCTTTCTTTGATTTTGAGTCATGATACATCAATGCCTTTAAGAACAAGAAACTAGATTAGGGTCAGATATTCAATATTCATGGATGTCATATGTCCTGGAATTTTTGTTACTTTTTTGGCATGAAAAAAATTGAATAGTTAAAATTACTTATTGCATTTAATTTTAGCCTTGAAATTTAAATTTACGACTATTTAACTCCTGAAGACATTAGAAAAATAGTTATACATCTTTAAATTCCTGATAAATCGTATTTTGAACTATGTAATTAAATGTTTCTAGATGTTTATTAAAATTTTAGTTTTCTTATGAAGAATTTCAATGCAATTACAGCAGGTTTTGTATGGAAGCTTAAGTTTAATTATTAATCTTGTCTATTGTAAAATATTAATAAGTTTGGTGTAAATCCATGACGTTGTCTACGAAAGGCTTTATGACAGTACAATTTTATTTATTTATAGAGTAGTATCTTTTGTTGTATTATACTTTCATACAAGTTTTATTGCAAATGTATTATATATTACACGTTATTTTTCTTAGTGTAATGAGTTAAATCTTTTTTTAATTTTTAAATATTTTTATAGCAAACTGTTATTGTAAAAACACAATATCTGTTACTATTACAAATAAAATTTAAACAATTTTTACGGTACGTTTAATTGTAAAAAAATAACTAGAACTTATACGTCTATAAATTTTTAATTTCAAAACAGTAGCACAAAAATAATAACTTACATTACATATATAAGTGAACACTATTGTGTTGTAGTTTAGGCATCACACAACCTGTGAAATGTATTTTCTTTCGTCGAACACATTTGCAACCTACTTCACATCACTGATAAAACATGTAATAGATTACAACAAATTCTATATCCTTTCTGTGATGGAAACAGTTTGGTCCGGTGAACCTCCATTAAAATCTGTCAGTTTTTGCACTAAAGTGGTTTTATAAGATCCTCAACTCTCCATTCTTTGCTGAAAATCCTACGTCATATTAAAAAATAATCTTTAATGAAATAAACACCGATTTGGTTAAAAACTACAGTGTATAGAAATTGCAAATAACTAATATATAATACAAACTTTTTATACGCCATTTGCAACCCTAATTTGCAAATTATTAAAATTGTCCTATATATATTTTAATTGTAACCATTACAACACTAGGTACGTAGCTAGCATTTAAAAAGTATATTTGATTAAAATGTTTTTAAAATATTTTAAACTATGGAACAGGGCCCTTTATTTTCCGAAATAACAACATTTTAAATATTAACTTAAAAATTAGTTATAGAATACTGTATACTATTTTTAAGACCTATTAATATACATTGTCTGCTTTGAATATACATTATGGAAATGATGGGAAAATCCTAAAACTATAGTTAGATTTGATCTTAACAGATATATCAATAGCGTACACATTCAAATTCCACATTCAAAAACTGGTGGACCGTGCTCTGTTAGTAAGATTAACTTAAATATCTTAGATATAAGATTCACTACATAATAGAAATGTCTCATATACGCTGGAGGTCGATCGTTGGGACTGGAACAACTCCGCTCCAACGTGTCACTGGATATGATGCAAGTTCCACCGAAACGGGACTTCTTTTCAGTTCTCTTTCGTCTTGTTCTCTCTCTGCCACTTCATTTAGAGTGGAACTCTTTTTTGAGTCCATTTATTTCTTCTTTAATGCCCCAACCAACCGAACCAGCTGCAAAGTGTGTGTGTGTGTGTGTGTGTTTTTTTTTTTTTTTTTTTTTTTTTTTTTTAATTATATTATTTTTCCCCTACATTATACAATATTCTAAATGTTGTAAGTCCCTACAATCTTAGAATTTGTCTATTAAAGAACAAAAATGTATATTTTATTTTCTACAAGAAACTGTTTTTATGAATAATACCTCAACATTTATGAGTAAAAAGAATAATTGTTGTATTAATTATATTTTAAATGATTTGTGTTTTTCAGGGATTCACATGTTTGCTTTTTCTGTTAATTATTTATTCATTATAATCTAGTTTCCCTAATAGTCATATTAGTTTTAAATTAAAAATAATGTTACATAAAATATACTGATTGCTTCAGTTGAATAATAATAATAATAAAGTTTTCAGTTGCATCGAGACCACCAGTTATTAAAAGTAAGTTTTTTATCTAAGTGAAATAATAAGACATTGATAATTATGATAGTAAACTGATTTTCTGTTCTTAAATGAGTTATTTTGGTTTTATTCAATTTCTACTCATTATAAGATTTCAATTAGATTATTTACAAATTCAAATTTTTTTTAACATTACCAATCTGATGGGTTTTAGTTGTACAAACCCAATATGGTAAGTTAAATCCATACTGAAGAGCAAACATAAGTATTTTGCACCAAGACGATCGTTCACGGAGACGTAGAACATTGATAAGAAAGCGCGATACGTTTTACATTGAACCGACTAAATGTAAGTAATGTAACTTCCAACTTTTCATTCCAACCAATCCTACTAATGATATACGTATACATCAAGAGATAAAATATTTTGGAACGCCAACATTTTACAAAGATCGTTAGTCTAGAATAATAATTACGATTAAAAATATCTTAACTCAAAGAAAATATCAAGTGACATCGTCATTAAAACTGAAATTCAAACCAAGAACTCTGACCTGACGAGACTCACCTGAAAGTTGTTGAACCTGACACTCCTTTGAAATATATAAAGCACAACATCAAGAGCTCCATCATTAAAACTGTTATGTGGACCAGACAGCAGGGTTACTTAGACAAGATCTACGAATCAGTTCTGAGTCAGGAGAGAGAAGAAGCAATAGGGGAGGGGGTAGTAAACAATGGGGAGGGAAAGTGGCTGATCGAATGAAGGAACATTAGTGATATGTTGTCTAGGGAATGAGGGATACGGAATATTTAAGCCGTAACTAAGAGGTAATAATCTATAAGTGTAATATCTTTAATTTACAACTTTACATTGTGATTTTATTTATCTTTTACGTACTCATCAACACTTCTGAACACCCCAGAATATAATTTAACTATATCAGTATTCTTGAGCTGGTAATTAAATTTAATAATAAAGAAATCTAAATGTATTAAACTTAACTGTATTTTAAGATACCACTGAATACCTCATTAACCTCTCATTAGAGTTTCGTTAAATAGCCTTTTAATTAAACAGTCTACCTTACATAGTAACTAGACCACATTCGTCTTTCAATTACTCATCAACTCCTCACTCATATTTTCAATAATAATCCTAAAATTATTTATTATAGGTGCTACTTTAAACATAAGTTAATTATAACAAAAAGCCAACTATGTCTGCTAAAAATAAACTTGGCCAGAAATCGTTAATTATTGAAAAATAGTAAATTAATTAACAATGCTACAATTTCTTAATGTTTAAATTAAGTAGTTATTTGTAAAGCATAAAAGTAATTATTGTAAGTTATATCAAGTGACTAAGTTTTCAATGGCAATTAACTTCTAATTTTGTACGAATTATAGTACAAAATTTAGTGTACCAATTTGAAATATTTGATTATACCTTTGCAGCAAGGCCGCTTTCTTCAACTTGATCATGAAATTAGTTGATTATGACATTTTTTGGGGGTTTAAATTTCAAAATTCTTAAACTCCTAAAAAACCTTAAGAGTTTTTAATTGTAATATATTCCTACTAAAAATTCCATAAAAATAAAGTGCATTTTGAGCCCGGAAAGTATGAATTATTTCATCTCATAATACTAATTATATAGTTGTATTACGAGATTGTTTGTTATATTATACTAATAGGAAGAGAGGAGTTTAAATTAATTCTTTTTTTTTTAATTTTTTAAATATGAGAACATTATGTTCGGTACAAAAGCTCTTAAACAACTTTACTGGAGCCACTGGAGTTTATGACAGCCTGGAGAGCAATAAAACAGAATCTGTACGGAAAACTTTCAGTTATGTTGTAGACTACTTTGATTGGACTCAAAATACCTTTGCATTACTGAGCAATTCCCATTCTTACTTTTATTTTCCAGCATTGACAATGAGATATCCTTAAGTTATAAGATACTTTGTACTTAAACATATAATTAATGCATACTTATTGTATAGTTATTACTTATTTGAAAAATGTATTTGTTATTGTTCTCATGCTTACGTTAAATTATTATCCGTTTCTAGTTTATTTACTCGTAGACTATCGTTAAGTTCTTATTTGGATATTTTGTTATGTTTCTTTTTATCTTGGTTACTGTTCAGTTAGTTGTTGGTATTTTATGCAGTCAAAAATGTTGCCTTTAAAACTCATTTTTTTAAATCTACAGAGATTATTTTCGTTTTTATATTTTGATTAATAGATTTGGGTGACCAATATTTGACCGTAGCATCTATTAGCATCTATTAAGTATTGATATTGACAATCAATGAACTCAATGCACTATGTGTCTATTGCAAAAAGCTATTATGATTCTGTGGAAATTATTTTTTTAATTTGACTGTAATGTGTAATGAGCTAAGTCCATATGACACAGATAAAAGCTGAATTGTTAATTTTAATCAAACACTCCGAAGGAATGAGGCAAGAAGTTAAAACATTACTGCGATAAAGGGCAGAATAATTTACTATCGTTCCCTTTTATCCCAGCTTAAGTTGGAAATGTACAACGTTGAGTTAATGACCTTCTCCCGTACAAGAGACGGAACACTTTATACGTAACTCTGTGCAATCATCCATTCCCTTGCTTTAAAGATACGTCAAAGTCCACCAGCATTTCCCATTTGCATAACTAATAACCAATATTCCTTGCAGAGTACCTTATTAGTAGAATGTTTTGAGTTTTTAGGATCACCCCTCCCCCTCTGCATAGTTACGTATTTTTGTTATATCTAGCCAATTATGTGTTAATATAGTTTTGTTATTTTAAATTATTATCGTACATTTACGGGTGGGTGAATAGATACCACCGTACGTGTGAGGGTGGGTGGGGGTTCATATCACTGTGCGTCTATTGGTGGATGGTGGTTCCACCACCTTGCGTCTATTGGCGGTTGGTGGTTCAACCCACGTGCGTCTATTGGTGGGTGGTTGGTAAAATACTATTGAACGTCTTTGGGTAAGTGGGTGGTCAAATACTAATACATTTCCATGGGTGGTTAAATACCCATGAGTCTAAGGCTGATTGTGTGGTCCAATACTTTGTTTTTTAAATTTGTTAATAATGGATTATTAGAACATAACTTTAGAACATGTTCGTTAAAATGTAATATAGTTTTTAGTACTTGAAGAAGATTTTGAGTTTTACCAAATCAAAACGTTGCGATTGGTATTTTTTACGTAATAATGACAAATGTACAACAAACTTTGTCTTCCTCATCTGATCCAATATCAACGAAAGTCGTCAAGTTGGTGCGTCTGCGTGCGTTCTATACCACCGTTTGTCTATTAGTGGATAGGTGGTTCAAAAACACGTACGTCTACGGGTAATTGGATCGTTCAATATCAACGAAAGTCATCAGGTTGGTGCGTCGGCGTGTGTTCTATACCACCATTCGTCTATTGGTGGATAGGTGGTTCAAAAACACGTACGTCTACGGGTAAGTGGATGGTTCAATATCAACGAACGTCATCAGGTTGGTGCGTCGGCGTGTGTTCTATACTACCATTCGTCTATTGGTGGATAGGTGGTTCAAAAACACGTACGTCTACGGGTAAGTGGATGGTTCAATATCAACGTACGTCATCAGGTTGGTGCATTGGCGTATGTTCTATACCACCGTTCGTCGATTAGTGGATAGGTGGTTCAAAAACACGTACGTCTATGGGTAAGTGAATGGTCCAATATCAACGAAAGTCGTCAAGTTGGTGCGTCGGCGTGTATTCTATACCACCGTTTGTCTATTAGTTGATAGGTGGTTCACAAACACGTACGTCTACGGGTAATTGAATGGTTCAATATCAACGAACGTCATCAGGTTGGTGCGTCGGCGTGTGTTCTATACCGCCGTTCGTCTATTAGTGGATAGGTGGTTCAAAAACACGTACGTCTACGGGTAAGTGTTTTTGAACGTTTTTGTTGTTGAACGTCTACGGGTTCAATATCAACGTACGTCATCAGGTTGGTGCGTCGGCGTGTGTTCTATACCACCGTTCGTCTCATTAGTGGATAGGTGGTTCAAAAACACGTACGTCTACGGGTTAGTGGATGGTTCAAAATCAACATACGTCCAAGAGTAGGTGGGTGGGTTATTCAATACTACTGTGCGTCTATTGATGGGTAACAGATGTTGTGTGACAATTTAATTTGTCAATTTGCTCAATCCAAAGTAATATATTAATATTTTTACCTATATTTACAATGTATAAATGTAGTCTGGACTTATAAAAAATAATAAAAAATAGGACCCCAAAAAAATGTGATGCTGTAAGTACATGCAGAAGATCAACAAAAACACAACAGCATAAAATTAATCAAAGTACCAATTATATTGACAGGAGTTATTTATTATTTAACGTTAGTTGACTTGTTATTGTAAAATTTAAAGATAAAATCCCAGCTGGAAGTTTTATCTTTACATTTCAAGGAAGTCAGAGGGTTGTTGGAAGCCACTTAGCTATCGCAGGAAAGTTAACGCTGATGTAGAAGTTATGCCCACAAGCTGTTAGCAGAAGCTTTATTAAAAACGTTAAAATATACTTAAAAATGTCTTAAACGTATGTGAATGTCAAAAACATTATTTATATTGATAAGATAAGTTGTTCACTGATCAATAAAAATCTACAGAATCATGGTTCATGAACGGAAATGAGATTGTTTGTTTTTGTCCAAGCTCGCTGCCTGCCCCATGCAGTCCTTCAGTACCCAAACATATGGAATACATTTAACGTGATGTATTGTGACAGTCTCGTCCATATGACTTGTGTGTTACATAAGGATGGTAACATATGAATAACATGCCGGTTCGGTGGCTCAGTGGCTGAGCATTCCGACTGCGGAGGGCAAGATCCAAGGTTCAATTCCAAACTGGGCTAACGGTCGATACTTCACTTGTTGAATAAAGATCATGCACAGGACTGCAGGCCCACGTAAACTGACGAGTGAAGACTGTTCAATACCACCGTACGTATACGGGTGGGGTGGATGGGTGGATGATGACTTGTAATTGTACAGTTTAGCATCGTCAGACCAGCAAATTGTGCTCCTTGGTACATAAATATTATAATTGTTAAAAAGCAGTGCGATTAGTGGACTCATATCTCAACAATTACTATAATGTAACATTTAAAACATTTAATCATTTTGTTAACCTAGTAATTACATAATAGTACATCGTATGTAAATGCATGTTCGTGTTTTTGTCTAATATCTATATATATGTTATTATAGGTTTTGAAAAAACTTATTTTATGTGAGCCATATTCTTCTAAAATTACAGAATTTAAATCATTTAATTTTTTATTTTCATCATAAACTTGGGTACGTTAACCCCTTAAATGAAACACCACTAAATCACTTGTTTATCAAACAGTCTACGCATCCAAAGGCATTTAATGTAACTGTTAGACGTGAAGATATGTTACATGGCCAAATTTGTAAATTTATTACTGTAAAAATATCGCAATAGTTTTTTTTTTAATAATATTGTATGTCAACCTAATAAATGCAAAGTACAATTTGCAAAAACCGTGAATTTTTTATTTATTTTTTTCGCCATACTTTATCACAACTCAAATAAATATGAATAATGTTAAAAAAAGTAAGTGAAAATTTATCTGAGATAAAATCTGTTCCTTTTATGATAAATCCACTGGTTTCCTTAGAATGGAGATCCTATTGTTTGTGAATGTAATAGCCTGGGAGGGTTGAAAGGGAGGAAGGAAGCCGGTATTAACCAGTCTACGTTGTGTGTGTCCAGTCACACAAACCTGAGATACCTCCTCTGAGATCTTAGGTTTGTGTGAATACATTCTCGCAGTACAAAATGATTTCCGGATATTATCTTCTTTCAAAATTAATGTATTTCCTCACATCGGTTCACAATTTTTTTACTAATCACAAATAATTTAGTTTTACATGTTCGTTAATCCTAAACGTTAAAGTTCAACTCCCATAAATAAAACACCTGTTTTTATAATAATACTCAAACAAGATATAAAGTACAAATGAGTGTAAATATTTTATGTTTTATAAAAGTATGACTTTAATTTGAGTCATTTTTGTACAGTAGCTTGTAGAGTAAAAATTCACTAATAATAATAAATCTGTATTAATCTGCTATATCGTAACTCCATACTTAAACGATGCCTAATAATATTATAAAGTAAATAGTACATACAAAATAAAAAAACTAAATAAATAATGCCCCAAGGACTTTCCGTTTAAGGTTCCTTAATATTATTAAAATATACTGCTCTATAATATTTCAGAAACGGTGTCATATGAATGACAAATATCATAAATCTCTACATATAAATAATAATAATTTAAGTAAATAAATCTTGTTACCAATGCCTTTCATTGACCAATAAAGTAAATAATAAGTGGCCTTTCTGAACTGAACACAGCTATAACTGTGATTATTTCGTATATAAAATAATAGCCTCTACATCACAACTTTCAATAACTACTAGAAAACAATTAACAAATAACCAAAAATATATTTTAACTTGAAACGTTTTTCACAATACTCAAACAAATTAATTTTTAATATTTGTTTATGTTTTGTGCGATTTAGAAAAGTATAATATAAATATTTTTTTAAACAATATAAGTGAAAAATACTTAGTAGTTGAATTTTAATTATTGTATTTAAACGTATCTCTAAGTTTCCCTAGAAAATGGGGCACAGCGTAATTAATTCGTCCATAGTTGTCACCCTAGAAATCCCTCAGGCCCTAGATCCATGTTTTTACCCTCTTCAATGTACAACCTCATTTATCTACCAAGAACTGTTTTATCAGCAACTCGCCATCATTTGTCTTTGGCTATAAAAGATTGCTTCAAGTGATTCGGTATCAAACATAACTAAATTCAGAGGTGAGAAATATTTATTATACTTGGATTACTAACCCCTATAAATATGGAATGTGTTACATTATCTATGACTTAAACCTTAATTGTAAAAGGTCTATAAATACAAATTGAATGATCTGTGATTTTCTTTTATACAAGTTTATAATTTTGAACCATAGGGAGTTGACAGGGAGTTAAAATAACACATTTTGTCTTAGAACTTAATGTAATATTACTGTTAAAACTACCGGTGGATTTTATTGATTACCATAGTCCATTAATTTTTGCTACAGTGATAAAATTACTTTTTTTAATTACATATTAATCTATAATGCTTCCTAAGTTTTAGTTTAATTTTTATTATAGCTCGTGTTTTAATTTTGAATAAGTTTTTAAACAATTCCACAAAAGTGAAACTATTAACATTGTTTTTTTATCATCGTCAAAATGAACCTTGCCTGAATCTCAAGATTAAATTCGCCTATAAAAATATGCTTAAGACATGATAGTACGTCCTCACTAATATATTAAGGTTAGATATCAACCCCCTTGAAAAAACAGTTTGAGCTTATTTCTTAAGTATATTTTTTATGTTCTCTCGAGAATTTAGGTACCGTATCAACATATATCATAGAACTCAGTTCAACAAATTACCTTCTTTGATATCCATTTTTGGACCATTTCCGTTAATTCACCACATGGTTAGGTTATATTAGGTTTGGTTATATTATGTTATGGTTTTTTATGTTATGTTAGGTTTTGTTATGTATGCTAGGTTTGGTTAGGTTATGTTAGGATTGGTTATATTATGTTATGTTTGTTTTAATATGTTAGTTTCGGTTAGGTTTTGTTATGTTATGCTAGGTTTGGTTAGGTTTTGTTATGTTTGTTTAGGTTATGATAGGTTTAGTTATATTATGTTAGGTTTGTTTAGGTTATGTTAGGATTGATTATATTATATTAGGGTTGTTTAGGTTATGTTAGTTTTAGTTATATTATGTTAGTTTCGGTTAGATTTTGTTAGGTTTGGTTATATTATGTCAGGTTTTTTTAGGTTATTTTAGGTTCAATTAGGTTATGTTAGGTTTAGTTTTGTTATGTTAGGTTTTATTTGGTTATGTGAAGGCTAATCTAAAACATGGTTATGGTAGTGTTGAATTAATGGAAGCGACCACCAATTTTATATTTTTCTAATGAAAAAACAAAAAACAGTTACATATCTGTCATATTTTAGTACCTGGTTATTGGGCTATTAATAAATAGTCCTTTCGGAGCTTAGACGAATTGGGATGGTAACAATGACTATACTCGTTCAATACACTTATTCGAAATCAATATTCG
The DNA here is from genome assembly GCA_035578905.1 of Stictocephala bisonia. NCBI lineage: Eukaryota > Metazoa > Arthropoda > Insecta > Hemiptera > Membracidae > Stictocephala > Stictocephala bisonia. The sequence goes on from JAQJVL010000372.1 coordinate 18,154, forward strand.
CCCATATCTTGACGATCGGCGTCTTAAAAATAAATAAATAACATTTTGATCTTCGAAGGATTTATGTATTTCCATTTATTGTATATCCTGAAGATCAGAGGGCCGGATGTAATTTATTACTGCCCATTGGAGATATATAAAGCGTCATCAACACAGACTCACTCACCTGAGTAATTCGTAAATGCCTTTCACGTAGAAAATACACCTTTCAACACATCTCTACCTTATACAATCCCATATAGAAAATATTATTTCCCCTCAAAGATTTCTTAACTATTAGAGTTAGTTTACTTAGTTCAAATACAATTGTTTACAGTTTAAAAAGATTAATATTGTCACTTTTATATGTTACATTGAAAAACGACACATTTCATAAATAGGGCATTTTTTTAAATATATTTAGAAAAAATCAGTCAAACAATCCAAAATATAAATAAAATAAACTACGTTCTTAAAACTATTTATTTCTAACTATACATTATAATTAGGAAGGTCAATCTAGATATTTTGAATTTTAGAGTAAATTGCCATACATTTAAATCTGAGCATAATTTAATATTTAAATAATATAATTTAGATTTAATGTAATGATCTTATATTGGAAGAGTATTTAGCTATAAAGACTGAACGAACGTTGTAATATCAAAATATTTGACTGCCAAATCAATATATATTCAAATATTTCATGTAAAAAATGTTCAATTCAGTTTCTATGAAAGGAAGTAAACTTGTGGATATGTGGGTAAAAATTGATGTCCTAAGGGACAGAGAGGGAGAATACTATTTCAATTACGATATGTCAGCTGTAATAGTTAACCCCAGCTGTAAGTGAATAAAAATCACCCCTCCACTGAAGTAAGACTAGTGTCCATTTTTTAAGAACTAACCTTAGTTCGAAAAATATAATTTTTGCCTCCGTAAATGATAGAGATTAAAATTGTCACAGCATACTCTTTCAACCTCTGTAAGAAAGTGTGCAATGTTCCAAAATGATTGAAATACTGTATAAACGGGAAGCCTATAAAAAATCAAACGTTTAAAGCTCTTTGCGGTACACCCGATGAAATTGTTTAGATAAAGTATTAAGTACATTCTTTTATTTTTAAGTAAAACTTAACAACTTTTTGGCCTAATAAAATATTTATTTTATACGACCATTTCAAATCGTAGAAAGCTAATAAATAACTGGGTGTTAGTAAAAACAGGTGTAGGGGAGTGATAAATGGGCATTTTTGTATAAGGTAACACAGCACCACTCTGATAGGCTTTTGAGTAAATACAAAGACGTTTATGGTAACTTACTAATTGATGTCCCTTTTTTACAATTAAACATTAAAATTATTGAAATAACTTTGATTCATTGTACAAAGACTATTGTATTTCATTACGTCCTTAATTATCTGAAACTATAATGTACGTGTCTGGGTGGGTGGATGGGTCAATACCACTGTACATGTATGGGTGGGTGCCCCAATATCACTTTAAATAAGTGTTCCCACCCGCCTACCCACTTATACACACCCACCTACCCATGCACATACTGTGATCTTGGCACAACTAACCTCCTATAGTCGGCACGGTAGTGCAGAGTTGTAATAACTTGGGGACAAATTGCTGTGGAGATTGTGGCCATAGGTTCTATACTAGGTCCTCTTAATACCGGCATGTCGTCCACTCAATAGTTGCCATCTACGTGTACTTTACTAGAGAAGTCTGGGGAGTCAATGCTGGGTGGTAGTCATTATTCGGATGTTGTGTAGAGGAGACAAATATGTATGTATTTGTACTATAATAAATGTGTGGTACGTGATGTTCATTTGTTTTGCATTTCTACTAACACGTTATATGCCAATTTGAACTATTTATAAATAATGATAAAATGCTTCGAATAATCTGAATGAAAATGCTTCAACTAACTGAAATAAATATTACCAAGGGTTTTTTATGTCGCTGACTTAATGTTTTCAAATACTCAATTTGTCCAAGTCCAAGTCACTCATTAAAAATTCAACATGACTGACAGCTGATTCTAATATAAATCTTCTTACGTGTGAATCATCATCCCGGGTAGATTTAGTTTCAATATTACCTTTTTAATAATTTCTTAAAAATTTTATATAATATGACTATAATATATTTAATTTAATATATTTAATATCTCAATAAACTAGGCCTATTTTATTGTATTATGTACGCATGATCTGTTTGTTGTAGCGTTAATTTTTTTTTTTTTTTTTTTTTTTCTATCTATAGTTTCTCACTTAGATCAAAAGTACAGGTTGTAACTGCTTATTATCAGTCATAACTGAAGGGGAAACATCTTATCCCTTCAGTAGAAAAACGTAGTTACAAAAGATAAAATTTGTACTTAGAATGGTTTTGTCTTATAGTTGATTTTAAATCAGCTAAATTCACCACTTCATAAGCCAACAAGTTCTAATGTAGTGGTTAGAAAACTGTTTTTAAATTTTTCCAGTCTCAAGCTGGACAATAAATATTCCTTTCTAAGCTAAGTTGAACTCAGAGAGTAACAATGCATACACTCGTTCATCTACACTTATCACACTCATTCACCCCTCATATTCGCCCATATCTTAAGAAAAAATAAAAATAATGAGTGACATCATTTCCTACAATTCACATTGTTTAGAGGGCAATTTTTACCAACAATGCTTTAGTGTTATTAAGATATAATAAAGCGTATTTATTTGTGTACTCCCATTCAAAATACCAGATAGTAAATTATCTAATATACGTAAATAATTTCTTTAAAACAGCATACGCCTGAGAGATTATGCTTCAATTGTAAACAAGTTGTCTTTCGATATCGGTACTGTTAGAATAACTTCACGCTAAAATTGTTTGTTACATAGTTGAGTACGTTATTACAAACAGAGCTCCATTACAAATATTATATTTGTATTTGTTTATTGAGTATCATACAAATTTAGTAAAGGCTGTGGGTTATATGAAGATATTTTGTAAAGTCATCTTGCTGAAAATGTATATTTTTTACAATAATACTTTAAAAAAAGTAAATACTACAAAATACTGATAAAACTAAATTTTTAAGGCGAGTGAATCTCATGCTAAGAGTATTGAAGGGTAAATTTTAAATATGTACCAATATCAAATGATGTTCATCATTAAAAACAATGTTTTATATTGTTTTCGGCAGACTTTTCAGTCCGGGAGAAAACGTTCAACTTTAAATTTTATTATTACTTTTTGCAAATAAATCTCTTACATTAATGTGAAGATGGAATATATTATGTACGGTAGACGAGATTATATATAAAGATAACGTACAGTGAAATTATTATATTTATAAAGTGTCCAATGAGGTGAAATTATGTATTTGTGCGGTCCAGGCTAAAGATTGATGTCCTGAGGGAGAGAGGGAGGATAGGTCACTGGTAAGGTTAGCCCCGGATGTAAGTGGATTAACTCAATCTATTTCCTTGATATCTGTCTTCTTTTGAGCTGTCTCCGAGTTGTACGTCCAACCGAGGGTGAGACACGTGTCTATTTATGCCTTGTCAGCTGTATAACTTTGTAAATCCAAACATCCAGTTATTCTAAAACGGCTGTCGATCTGCATTGGAAGTTGACTTAAACAGCTGATAATGGTAACAGTGCTACCAACATCAATTTAGCTGTGACAAAATAGGGACCTTTTCCGTTAATTCACTACCACTACTTCTATTATCGCAATTATGGTTAGGTTAAGTGGCTATTAATGTAAACTGGTAAATCCAACGATTGACTTAACACCGAATGCGACCTCCGTGTGTAAGTTCTTGGAAAGCGATAAGATAAGGCCAGCGATATCGGGAATACCACATTGGACGTAAATATGATTGGGGAACAGTTTTTAGAGCAATAGAATATTTATCAAGTGGTTTTGAATTAACGAAAACAAAAAAAATTAGCTGTTGTAAATTAACGGAAAATAGTAACATATTTGTTTCACTTTCTTTGCGTTTTAATTTAATAAACTATGCTTTATTACTGTTATTATGTTGTCATAAAAAAATAGATAATCACACAATTTACAAATGTATGCTGTAATGTTTGCATATTAGATCAATCTTTTTAATTCATTTAAATGTTAAGCTTCATAAGGAGTCTGAAAATATTGAGCTCTCATATTAACATTATTAAGTAAAAATTGAAAACCTCCAAGAATAAAAAAGTCTTAACATTACAATTTTAATGTAAAACATCGTAAAATACAGGGATTTCCATAATAAAACACAAAATTGACCACTATATCGGAAAATGGAGGCCGTTTTTCAAAATTTATTTTTAACTGTCTCTAAAACAAGGTAAGACTCCCCGTTTTAAGTTTTTTGTCAGTCTTATGGTTTTCAAGATCACAATGGTGGTACATTTAAAAAATACACCCTGAACAATACAACCACAAAAAATATGTAGCATATATATAAAACACAACTACTTCTATACATGCTATATCAATCTTCACTTAGGCATCACAGAATAAAAAAAAGAAAAACGTCAAAAGCATCTATATTTCTTTGTCTGTGGCTGCACATTTTTTAAATAACCAACAATTCTTGCCAAATATTTTGCACTTTTATAGGCGTTACTAACAAAAACACGATTGTTACAAAACTCATATTACGTCATTTATACAAATATATTGAATTTTATAGATAGTGAACAATCATAGCAAGGCTGCAGCAAATCTAAGACAGGACAAAGAAAAATCTAAAATCTCCATGTCACTCCTTAATAACAATATACAACTCCAAAACGAAAATAGCAGATGATGTGCATCATACTTAACAAGAGGTGATCTTGCATCTAGTGCTGGAATGGAGGAGTTTATGTTTAAGCCGGTTTTTACTAGTTGGAATAAAGTTTATATGGTTGACCATAACAAACAAGCAAAACCACTCTGTGCAACACAAACGCTCGTATTATATAAATGACAGATTTAATCTCCATAAATTGCAATCCAAACGACATACTTCTTTTTTCTTTTAAGTTTGTTTCCAAAGAATTTTGAAAATATTACAAAAAGAAAAGGGTTTTTTTATTCGTAAGTATGTCTTTTACAATATCAAATGACATCTTTTTAAAATATATAAAAACTACCTTTTTAACTATCAAATAAATTTCGACATAATGACTGATTTAAATAATTTAATGATGCTTATAAAAATTGCAAGGGTTACTATCATAAATGTCGTACTGTGGGAATAGAAATCAATCAGTTTGAATTAATTCAGGTTAATTAAAATTAAATATGAATTAGATATTATAGAAACATTATATTTCACTTTAATTAAATATTATAAACACCTAAATTATCAATTTTTCGTTTAAATTAAAATGTGTAATAATTATAAAAGTTAGTAAATAAATATTATGATTGTTGATTGTTCTTATGTTCCTTCGATGTAAATGGTAATGCTCAAAGTTAAGTTACCAAACTACGTCATTGTGTTAAACTTGCTTACAAGTTACTAACTTGGACGGGAGGATATTCACAGAACTAGATCCTGTTGTGTTTTTACTAGATAAGTTTGTTCTATATACCCGATGCACATGTGAATCTAATTATGGTCGCTCCAATTAATTGTAAGTTTATATTATTATAGCTTAAAACTGCATAGTATTTTGTGAGTTTTAAAATTATCTAAACCAACAGTTTATTTTGATCATTACTGTGACACTATAGTTTAGTTATTGTACTCTTTAGTAATATTAACTGTATACAAACCATTTAAACAGTTAATATTACTTCAACAATGGCAAGTCTATTGTAAAGACAAATCCAAAATGAATGCCGCGTAGGGAGGGTAGTGTAAGAGGGGCGGATAACTCCCTCCTCCTCTGTTCTCCTCTGTCAGTGTTCTGCAAGGTACAGTCAAGTCTGTAAGTTAACCTAATAATGGACATGGCTGCATTATTTAACTCCATTTCATATAATTTACTATCAGTAAAATTTGCGATTGCTGTACAAAATTATGCATAGATTTCCTTTAAATATTATTCCACAAATAATATTTCTATCTTACAAATTACACTGTAAATATTTGTTTGTTTTAATATTAGCTTAGAAATATAACTGTAATATCCTATATTTTTTATTGATATTCAAAAGTTATTTTTCTTTATTTTATGATTAATTAAAAATGTGGATTACAGTTTGTAATTTATTTATTTTTATGTTACTTATTTATTTCTGTTATATTAACACTTTTAATTACAGTAAAACCTCGATAGTGTGACACTTTGTGGACTACGGGGTATCTAAGTATTTAAATTTCGAACTATAAGTAATGTATGGTAAACATAAAATTATAAAAATTATTTTTATAAAGAAATTGTAGTTTATTTTCTTTATGAATAGTCAACAGTTTAACAAAAGTAAACGCAAGCGTTATGTTTCTGTAACAATGTATGTCCTACTGAATTGGTATGAAGATATATTGGTAGTTATTAAAGTATGGACAGTAAAGTACTTGGAAGGTACAGTAACTAATTGTACAAATATTCGTAATTTTAATTGTTATTCACTTTGACGGTGTTATTTCATTGATCTGCACCGGGCTGACTCGCACACAATCTCCATCGACAAACGTTTTTCAACATCGTGTCATCATTACTGGTGTCAAACTATAAGGACTGTCGAAGTATTGAGTGTCGAACTATCTAGGTTCTGCTGTATATTACTTGAGTTTTAAATTGAGAGTAAAATGTGTATTTTGATTCCAAATTCCTCTAAAAGACTATCAAACAATGACTAGCCCTTGTCTCATTTAACGACAAGTGCGTGGTTTAAAGCTGGTGAAGGTTTCTCTACAGTTTTTTTTTTTCTACATTGTAAGTAATTTAAAATTCACTGTTTTGATGAAGAGACTTGGTGAGATGGGGAAAGTTCTTTATGAAATGGTAAATAATGTGATGAGTTAGCCGAAGTACAAGAATATCTTTTTGGCGTAGTTTTTACGTTATGGTTTAACGTAGCCAAGTACACTCTAAGGGGTGAAATTAATACTAAAGTAGATTCATAAACTCTTACAATTTGATTGCAATTTTTTAAATATATATTTACTGTAAAAGTACAGTATAAATAATAAAGTAGACCTGATCAGACACTTGATGGACATAGAATTTTAGTTTTTATAATCACACATTCTTATTTTATTCAAATAATTTCTAAATTATTATTGGATGATTAGTAAAGTATAAATATTTTAGTATTTTTACTTATATAAGCCATCAACGTATTTGATCAAAAATTACATTTAGTAAAAAGTTGTCGAATGAAATATATACATATATAAATTGGCGGATCGTTACGTTTGAGGATAGGTGTAACTAAAATATTACGGAGTTAGGAATAAATTTTAAATTCAAATGTGACAATTTGTGTAATAGTTGATTAATTAGTATAGTACGTGTCCGTCAATACAAAATAAGTGAACGTAACTCAACATAAATTACTGTATAAGTAAAACTTTAACAAAATGCTATGGTTGTAGATTTTTTGTGAATCTCTCTGGTCTCAGGAAGGTAAGAGTAGTTTACTAAAATCGATCTCCATATTTAGTACATTTTGTACTTTTATCATAATAAATTTATGTTGCGTAAAGTTCACTTGCTATGAATTTATTTCATTAAAATGACAATGAAGTTTTACACTTATGACATACTATATCAGGTTAAACAAAATTGTTGCCAGTTGGTTTAACCTATTTTTTTAAACAGAACAACAGAGAATTTGTAATTTAACCAATTTTTCCACTATATAATCCTTATACATTGAAGAGTGAGATTTCTTTTTAGCCAATAATTGAATTGTAAATAGTGATAGAGATGTTTATGTTAAGATGGGGGGGGGGGGGGTGAGGAACTAGTCACCTGAACCATTCTCACTTCACCAGTCAAAGGATTAACACCTGGCGACACTTTCTGTTTCTCAAATATGGAAATATCTCTACATATTGTATTTCAGTACAACACTAACCCTTGTCATCGTTTTCAGTTGTATATCCAACAATAAAACAGACTTGTTAGTTTTTCAATAACAGTAAAAAAAAAACAATTTGTTACCTTTATTTTTGCACTTTGATGATGATGGAGTATTTTATAGGATAAACCAGGTTTGTTGGATAGATTCCATAATTTCATGAATTAATCCCTCACGTGGTCAGTGAAAGTTTTAAACCAATGCATTTTACATTTTATAGTTAAATAAACGTTAAAGCCATTCTCAAAATTGCAATAGTATAATTATTTTAGGCCCCCCATACACGTGTGGCCCGGCCTTAAGGGCGTTTGATCTAGAATTATTTTTGCAATTGTTTCTAATAACATTTTTAGTATCGATGTAAGTAATAAATGTGTTAAGAGAAAAAATTCTAAAAAACGTCTTTATGGAGATATGGCTGCCCAAAGTCACTAATTTGGAATGTTTGGTGCTTAACTCATCAACAAACCATGTGATATATTCCATTAACATTTTGAGAATATAGTGGACCTAGTATATAGTAAATATAGAAAAAATTTATATTTTTTTAAGTGTTACCAATTATTTTACTATAAATAAAATTTGATAAATTTTTTAGTTGAAATGTCAACTTTGGCTAAAAAAGTAAATTAATAATATATATAAAATTCATTGCTAGAGTTTACTATAAATGAGGGAGTTATGTCCTTCTTTCGAATTTTCGGAGTGGGGAGGCGAGGCCTATAAGGGAGAGAGAAGGGAGGGAATAAATTGCTTTTTCGTTAGTGAGTCAGGATCTTTACTATTCTTAGCGGCAGTTGGGATAAAATCTATAACTAAACTCATTATAGTGCTAAACTGGGCGCCCGGACAAATACACCTAAGGTTTGGCCAGAACTGCACATTTTTGGCCGCCGTAGCGACTCCCCAAACACTTTCGATTTGGCCCGCAGACCAGATGTCTCAGCTGGCAACCTTTATGTGTGAACGATGTCTACAGTTGAATATTTAGAAGCTTATGCTGCTATCATTATGCACTTAAAAACAAAAATAAACGAGGGAATCATCACTTGTGAACTAAGGCTGGCTGGAAAGAAATCGGTTCACTCTCGTGAACTTGTTAAACAAACTTCCCAGGTAACTCGATTCAATCTTCGGATGGAAAAGTAAAATAATTTTGAATTGATAATTAAAATAAGTCCTTTTACACCTAAACAAGATACAAACAGGTGTAAATTTATAACACCACATGGAAATTTGAAAACTACACTACGACACCTGTGTGCTCATAGAATAGTTCAAGATAAAAATGTACAATCGAAATATCTCCTCAAGATTTGGAACGAATAATCCCAGAGACCTCCAAAGCTATTGCTAAAGAACTAACTGACTATTGTAATGTTGGTAAATCACGTAGTGCGATTGTAAAATACATTACTATTGTAAAAAATGTACTGTATTTTATACATTTTTTACGGACATTAATGTATAAGAAATTTTACTGGCCTTAACACATACATATATGATCCAATGAATCCAATTTTTGTTACGCATTATATTTATGACATGATATACTGAATAGATTTTCTTTTTGATAAAACTACAAAAATGAAATTATTGTTGTATGAAATATAAAGTAAGCAGCTCAAAAAATCCTATGCTAAAGAGAAAATAAAAGAGCCCCTTAATTTTACCGCTGCCCTCTCCAGTCTGGCCTTAGGCAAGCCCATACACGTGAGGTTTAAACTGCGCAGGGTGTATGCTGCGACTCGAATTTGCTCAGTCCATGAGGCCAAGGAAATTATTTGAAGGCCGATCCATACACGTTAGATTTGATTTGATCACAAGGCCTGGACAAACCTTAAGTCACGAAATGTACTATAGACATTCGTCCTTCTTAAACACCGCAACAATAGTGTTTCTTTCTGTTCCAACGCAAACCATTTTTCTAACTAATATACGTATATTAACATTTTCTTTCTGCAATAAACGTCCAACAGATTTAGAATTAATAGAGTTTATTGCATAACATTCCTTTCATTTTTCTGTCAAGGCGTAATATATTCCTTTGAAATTCAATAATATGCCCGGCAAATGTCAAGGCATGATGGATGAAGTTTGTTGGAGTCCTGTCGGGCCAATTTTCCTCATTTTACTGAAGCGACTCTATTCTAACTTACCATGATCAAACGTACGTCCAACTTTAACCTGTCACTACTCATTATATGTCTCTTGCCAGTAGTTTTAACATTTTGGACTTAGAATGGAGTGAAAACTAATTTTCATTGCAAACTAAGAAAGTTAGTTATTAGTATATTTTAAACTTATTAATCTCAGCTCTCTCTAAACCGCTCAACAGTTCATTGTAAAATTGTTTAAATACTTCCTTTGTTGATACGGAATAAACTACATTTTTTATTTTTTTTATCGTTGACCTATTACACTTATATCAGTATCAGATTTGCGAATATAAAAAAGCAGGTCTCAATGCGAGGTCAATAATATATAATCCGCAATAAATGGTCAAATAATAAAAGCAGTTTTACGTAATATTGTCATGGGCATGGCAATTAGTGGAAGTGTCGTGCCGCACCCCTCTCCTTACGCTACTAACGAAGAGACCGGTTCTCGAACACTCTCGAATCTTCCAAATAGTTCGATAATTTTCAGTCATTAAAAGAACTGAATTGTAGCTTAGACACATCTGAATCATATTTTTGAAACCTTCTAGTTCAAAGTGGAGGGTTACAAAAGTTACCCTTTGTCGACTAGTCAGTCTCAGTGGATGTGTGCCTTTAGATTTCAACCTGCAGTGGAAGTGACGGTCAAGAGTAGGGATGGCAACGATATATCGATATATTGGAAATATCGATCAGTACGTTTCGATATATCGATATATTAGTATCGATATTTCTTTCCATAATATCGTCCATATCGATACTTTGGTCAGATATATAAAAACACTAAATATTGACGTTATTCTCTCTCTCCTCAAAATCATCATGAATCGGAAAAAAAACATTTATTTGCTCTTGTGCGTACAAAACGTGCATTGAAATAATAAAGTAGCTGTCTTTACTTTTTTTATGTGATATTAACGTACTACAATTTAGTTTAGTGAATTAATTTGTTTAATTTTTAGTGTTTATAAGAAGCCTAGGGGCATTTTTAAATGGAAAAAAACAATGTTATTACATTATTCTTTTATAATTACCATAAAAATAAAGATATATATATATGTATATATATATATATATATATATATATATATATATATATATATATATATATATATATATATATATATTAATTTTTGTCTTACAATCCCACAGACCTCAACTTGTTTTGTGTAGATAAATGTATTTAATTTTTACATTCAGTGGGATATTCTAAACAGTGATAGTAAAAATAAATTTATTTTTGCTAATGACAAAATAGTTAGTGCATAGTTTTAAAAATATAAATCACTTACAATTCGATATATTGGTTATCTGATATATCGATATTTTTCTTTCTATATTATCGTTAGATCGATATTTTATTTGCGATGTATCGATAGTTCGTTATATAGATATGTTGCAAATATTTTCCACCCCTAATCAAGTGACAGTTCACCAAGAGTAAAAGATATTGTGTGAAAAAAAATCTCAAGTGAGATATTTTAACTATTGTAAATAATTCGTGTTAAAATAGTTAATTGAAAAAATGTGTTAATTCGTGTTATAGAAAAATTTGATTATGACCTAATTAAAAAAAGGTTTAAAAGTATAATGAGACAATAATTTATTTCGGTAAATAATACTATTTTAACAAATACAGACGTTCGTTTAATATAGAGTAGTAGATGGAGGTTTCAGAAAAATCGATATTCACAAATAGAAATAAAATCCATAATTACACATATTTCATTTCTATGAAGTTCCCAGAATAATTAAGAACTCTCAGAGGTTAGTAAAAATAATCAAGCCTTCAGTTGTCTATAGGTCGTCAAAGAAAGTGGTGGTTAGTAATAATGATGCCCTATACAATTATTAGTAAACTGTAATGAGCAGATTGACTTAGCTAATTGACTGTATATTAAATAGAATGGTTAAATATAGTGAATGTAATATTGCTTGGATGGAAATATATATTTCGTTTACGCAACTCTATTGATGGTTGCGGAGACAGCATGCTGAAAAGAAAACTACATTAACTTATGTACTGAAGAATTAAACTTTGTGACTATTTTTTTTAAGTGATATCATTAATAGGCTGTTGGATTGTATTAAGTCATAACATGACAGTTCCGATTGACATGTGTTTAATATAGACATAATTTAATAAATAATAATGACACAAAAGAGATGCTGTCACTCTGTTGTATGTTCAGCAAGTGAGTGCTATATAAAAAAATTTAAATCTTTATTAAATAAACATTTCTAATTCACTTTAAATTTTCCTGTAAGATACTAGATAAAATTAATACATATCGCCTGAATAAACTGTACAACTAGTAAATACCTTACTAATTAATATTCGCGTATCCTAAAAATGCATCCCACGTAGTTTTCTTCAGAGAGAAGAAGAAATAAACAGATCAAAGAGTTGAATCTTTAACTATTTTTAGTATTTGGTCAAATAAATATATTGAAATAAAGTACCAAGGACACAGTAAAGAGCAATTTAATCTTTTCGGATCTGAAGTTGGCTGGTACTTACTATTACCCTTTGAACTTAAAGTCTGGCTTTAGAAAGTATCAAGTCTTTGTCAAATCTCCAACATCATTACACCATTGCCAAGTGGAAACCCTTTCTAAAGGTTTATGACCTATAAGGACACTTTAAACCTCTCTTAGTTTATTTGAGTATTTGTACCCTTTATACATATTTTAGGTTTTAAAACAGCGTTTCATACAATAAATCAATACAATATTCCTGTGTAATATAAAAAAATACAAGTCCATATGCATGGTTATTATTTCACTACGTGTGAACCCTCGTAGTGAACCTGTACTTAATAGTTTTGTTTGTCACATAGTTCAAATATCGTAAACTTAATAGTAAACGTTTATTCCGTGTAAGAATAAGTTGTATAAATATCTCAGTTTGATATAGATGTTGTGTATTAGGTGTTTTATAGCAGAGATAAATCTTTTCACACTCTGGGACACTCTGTTTGCAAAGCACTACAACATATATATTTCGGGCGTAGCCAATTTACTTAGTGGCGCAACAATCTCAAACGCCCTTTTTAATAGAGGACATTTTTTCTAGTGACACGAAATAAAATTGGAAGATTCATTTTGGATATTGGATATCGAAATTATAAGAATTTTGGGTATTTGTTAGCACTCTAGGGACCTTTCGTTTTTTCAAAACTTTTAACCTATCAAGTATAATTGAAGTTAGTTTTTTTCGTAAATTGTTTTTAACCTATCGAATTTGTTATATTATCTAGTGAATTTTTATTTATTATACAGTTCTTTATAAGAAAAGCAACGTAAATAGCCGTATAAAATGTATGAGAAACTGCTCTCGTTGTTTATTTAAGACTGAGTTACTAAATTTTTAGTTATATCATTGAGCTTTCTGTCTTGAAACATACGGTTTTTTTATCTATGACTATACATACTAATTTAATTTTACAACAATATTACCTTACAAATTAGGAAATATTACAACCCAAGAGAACCTACCACCATGACGCTCCACATTACCATCATATATTTTGAGACAATTGTGAATTTCAAGGATCCATATTGTTCATGAAGAAGTCCTGAAATATGATGTTGTAATTTGACTAAACAAGAAATATAACATTATATATCTGGATCACACAGTAGACCCCTCAGAGCATATTTGGATGTTCCTGCAGTTCACCCATTAAAAAAAGTATACCTTTTACTGGGAGAATCGAGGGTTAATAAGCCCTCTCTAATACTTAACTTAGGGACAAATGGCTTAAGGTCAACCTCCGAACCACCACCAGTAACCGGACAGGCTGGCTGCATGCGTGTCCTCACCGGTCACCCATCCAAGGAACATCCACATCCTTAATGTTGCTCTTAATAAAAGTTGAAAACGTATACGACTAAAATTACGTGTTTAACTATCAAATAATTTCTAATGAGAAATCAATTTCTCATATAACCTGCACGTATTATGTTTCATGTATGAATGCCAAAACACCTACATTCATAGACTCCTATTGTCTTAGTAGGCCAGTATATTATCCTAAACAGGACACTAAAATGAGGAAATATACAGGGTGATTTATGAAGTTCTCTCTCCACTTTTACAGCACATTTTATGCATAAAAGCAATGAAAAAAACATAGGTATGAAAACGCTTCCTTGAAGAGATACAGATATCTAAATATCTCAGTATGCTTCCTTAGAAAAGAGTAAAAAAAGTCGTACTGAACCTCTCAAAAGGTAAATTATATTTTAATTTTGGTTGTGTATTTTATGTAACTTATCTAAAAGCTACATTATTAATTAATATTAATTAATTAATATATAATAAATTAATTAATTAATAATGTATAATTAATTAATATATACAATATTAATTAAAAAATTGCTTATAAAACACAGTTTTTTACGGTTTATGTACCATAACTTTGTTTGGTAGCCACTTAATTTATCTTTTTGAATTTTAGAATGGCTTTATTTCACTCATTGTCAAAGGAGCATAGCCAGAGGGACCCTTCTAACTCTTTATTTAGCAGTTACGATAACATGTGTTTTCGGATATTTGAATATTATTTTTATTCATATTTTAATATATCTATCGTCATGATGTGGGCAAATATGACTTTGACTGAGCTGTTTTGCTATCAGGTAAACGTTTGATTATGATTGTGATGGAACTGATAAAATGTTCTTTATTAAGCTAAACATTAGGTCCTAACCAACTAATTTCATACTCTACTAAATTATTTATCTACAAAAATATAATAAATTTAAGATTACTATTTGTCGTTTTCAACTTAAATTTGGCACATCTTGCGTAATATGTTTTTGGTACAATACGATAAGCTAAGGTAGTCAACATCATTAGGGAACAGTTATAAATAGGATTTCCGAGAAAAGAGGCGAGGGAAAATTTGCCTCTGCGTAACACACTGCGTAATTTGCAATATCGTAACGTCCGGATCACTACCCTTTACATTTTAAAGGGGTTAACTGTAGAAAATAATGAGATATTTTATTTTAGAAACGATTTTTCGTGTAAAGTTTGTTAATAACGAGATCATTAATTGTTCTTTAAGTCAAGCTTAAGTAAAGATTAACACAAGTAAATATTATATTTTCAATATTTATTGCATAATTTATATTAAAATAACTCAATATAACAAAACGTTAGCGAAAATATACCAAACAACTAAATACGACAAAGCCCAATTGTATTCTGTATTCCCTGCTAAGTTATGTTATATTAGCAATAATGTTGTATTACATATTTATAACGCGACATACGTGTATATGAAGTTGTTTGACATATGTATAGCCTTCGGGGGATATTACACCTGGCTGTGTGTGACATATGTATAGCCCTCTGGGGATATTACACCTGGCTGTGTATGACATACGAGATCGTAAGAGGTGGAGAAGGGTTACCTGTCACGTTATGTCATATGAATTCCATTCCACCAGGCCATAACTTAAATCTGCCAATCACATAAATATTCTCTTTTTGCTTCAGCTCTTATAGGACATTTTTAACGGATATTGAAAATAATATAATCTAAATATGGTGACGACTAGTCTTTCGATTCACTGTTTGACAACATTAATATTTATAAATGATGAGGAAAACATTTAAGTCTGTTCAATTGAACATTATTTTTTATTTTAAAAAATAAATAAAATTGATTGTCTTGTTACAAGTAATAGGTGTGTTGAGGGAAAAAAATTCAAATAATTTCCTTGATGGATATATGGCTTCCTAAAGTGGCTAATTTCTTGGTTCCTAACTCATTAAAAAACTGTACGATATATTTTATTCAAATTTTGAAAACAAACTATATAAATGGTTACTAACCAACCTATAGTAAATTAAAACTACTCATACAAAAAATATGTTTTAAGTGTAACTAATTATCATGTTACAAATGACGCCTGTACGAATTTTGAGGTGAAATTTGTACAATTAACTTTGGCCGAAAAAGTAAATAAATCATACATAAAATTTGTATGGATAAAGTTTACAATAAATGGGCGAGTTATTTCCATTTGTGCTCCGGACATGCAGCAATAGGACTGTTGCTCTTACATGTCCCCAGCAAGGCATGCACTTTGCTACACGTGGCGACAGTGGCGGCGAAACGATGAACTAAACTCCATCCAATGCCGTACTCAGCTCATCGTAAATACACTCTTAGTAACAACTAACAAAAGTTCTGATTGAAATATGTTTTGCTATCGTAATCACAATCCGTTCGATAATTTATAGCATATATATTTGAACCCATTATTGTGATTATATCATATGCTTTTTGGTTTTTTTAAGTATTTATATGGTAAATGTAAAATATCCAAAAAAGTATTTAATACATACATCATCTTAGGTTTAGGTAGAAAATATCCATTTGTGCTCTAAATATTTAAACGGATTAAAATTAAAAAATTAAACACATTTAATGGTAATTTTTGTTTTAATATTTATCTAAAGAAAATTCAGCTATACAGTCTGTATACGGTAGGGTGGCGCACGGACCCGCCAGCTACCTGTGTCGGTCCTTTCCTCCCCCCGGCGCTCGCGGCTGTTTCCTTAATGAGTCACCAACTAGCCCCTCTAATAGAATTATTAACTTTTTTTTACTTTCTCATAATATATCAATTTTAATAGAATATTTGTAAAGTACTAACAAAACTAAGAAAAGTGATATAAAACACGATGTGCTTTGATTATAAGTAATGGTCGAAAGTTATTTTTTAGCCGGAATACTGTATGATTTCTACTGTATGGTTTCTAATTGCAGTTTTCTCAAAATCGTCTAGCTGTGTAACTATTGACTTGTATGGTTTTCTTCTTCTTGGGGTAGTAAGCTTAGGGATGGTAGGTCTAGGAGTATTTTGCCTGGATTTATTACTTACAGCTGATTCAGGTATTGGTTATTGATCCGTTTCTTCAAAACTTTGAGGGTTGACACTAGAGTTTCCTTCATTTTCCACTGCTTGTTTTAGTTGCGACTTGATCCGCACCAATGTTCTTCGTGAAATGTTACATGCGGCGACCACTCTTTCAGATACTTTTTTCACATCTAATAATGGACCTTTGTTGTCACGTTCCCGCTCAAAGTAATGTAACACCGATGCAATTATAGTTCTGGCTTGAGAGTTATAAGTAAACCCACGTTTTTCACTTGATGGCGGCATAATCGTGCACAAAAAATTAAAACATTCACTAAACAAAAAAATATCACTTGGAAAAAATTAAACTATTTAAACAATTAAAAAAATAATAAATAAACCAACTATGTGTAATGTATTCGTTACAAGTTATCCCGGGAAGTATCCACATCTAACTGAAAACTACCCTGGCACCCTGGACAACCATTACTGCTAAGAGTGGTGAATCACCAATCCCTTCGCGGAAAAATATTAGCGCACATATTAGACTACGGTTAGTCATCAACAAGTTCAATGTCCTAACCAGTCTTGTAAAACATTTAACAAATCATACAGTATTCCGGCTAAAAAATAACTTTCGACCATTACTTATAATCAAAGCACATCGTGTTTTATATCACTTTTCTTAGTTTTGTTAGTACTTTACAAATGTTCTATTAAAATTGATATATTATGAGAAAGTAAAAAAAGTTAATAATTCTATTAGAGGGGCTAGTTGGTGACTCATTAAGGAAACAGCCGCGAGCGCCGGGGGGAGGAAAGGACCGACACAGGTAGCTGGCGGGTCCGTGCGCCACCCTACCGTATACAGACTGTAAGTGTATGTATACGTAAAAAGTGGATCTATTTTATATGAATAATTTTTTTTTGAATTTTGATTTAATTGGGATAAAACATATAAG
This sequence comes from Stictocephala bisonia, assembly GCA_035578905.1. Taxonomy (NCBI): domain Eukaryota; kingdom Metazoa; phylum Arthropoda; class Insecta; order Hemiptera; family Membracidae; genus Stictocephala; species Stictocephala bisonia. The sequence goes on from JAQJVL010000372.1 coordinate 36,159, forward strand.
GATACTTTAAAAGTTACACGGGTTTCTTATTTATTTCCTTTTATCTTGATAACCCATTTTACCTCGACACCACTTTCATCAGTGCACCGTGCCATATCTGAAATATTTAATTCAAAAATTTCGTTAAACTATTACTAAAATGTTCATAATTGTATTTAGATAAATATTACGACAATACTTTTATTTGATTGTGTTAATTATTGTTTTTATGAATGATTAGTACTTATACATCATGGTATTTAATACAGCAAGCTGTTAGTAACTTAATACAAGATATATGTTGTATATAAATAGAGTATATACTGACGGACGGAATCCATCGTAAATCCAAATCCATTACCCAATGGCGTTTATGGGGCTTCGTCAAGTGACCGAAATCAAAAGAAACCTTTCAGCGAACATCGTGTCCCGAAAAGAAATAATAACACACTACACAACATACTATGTTTGTAACTATACTTTAATATGTAATATGTAAAATCCAAAAACAATGTACTCACTCATCACAAAATCTCCAAAACCACTGAACATATTTTTGTGAGATTTGGAAGAATGTTGGGTTTTGAATCATAGAGATTTAGAGAGGGCTTTTTTCAAATTCCATTCATATGCGTTTAAACAGTTACGCAACGTTTCCTTTTTTTCATAAGAGTAATATTGCCATTAATTTAATTAAAAATATATTTCAAATAACTGGTACAAAAAACATAGAATGAAACAAAATCTTGACTAATTTGATTTTCATTGTGGAATGGTTACGATAATTTGAGTCGTCTAGTTTCAAAACCAGAAAGATCACTTTTTTCAATTTTCAGGTTATGTTAGTTTATGTTTACTGATAAAGAGTTCTATCAGGTGGACCAGCTGATATAACTCTTTGTCTCTTCTATAATGTCAAAAATGGAAGAATTTTTCAGCCATTTTTGACATGATTGCACTATTTTATATTCTCCGAAAGTATACTTATAGAGTTTTCTCAACTATACAACTTTGTTATCCAGAGAAACGGCTGCAGGCACTTTTATACTGATGTGATGGTTTAGAAAGAACTACAGATGGAAGGGTTAAAAGTGTAGATAACCACCCCGTAGTGAAGCAAGGGCTGTCTGCTGATGTAATAATAGTGAAAGAAGATATCACAGCAGAAATTATTGCCCAGTAGAAATTCACGTGTAAAGGAAATCAAATTAAACTGTCCAGTTAGATTCAATAATAAGCTTGACTGCAAACTTTGTTTACAACTGGGAGTTTAGCTGTATTAGCGTAGTGAGGTTCACTGTTCAGTATTGAGGTAGCTTGAATCAATGTTCACTGACTACCAAATGCTGAGAAGTATAATTAGCCCTTTTTTTACATCTTATATACTTAACTAATATTATACGTTCACAAAACATATAATAAACGTACGCAACAGTTAGTTAAGTATGATAACAAAATATTTCACTCAAGATGTGTATAATTTAAAAAAAGAGCTTCACTAAAAAACTAATATACTGTTTATTTTTACCTTTACTAGCACCATAACCTTATAACTATCAAAAGGAGTATTCTAATCCTCAGAGAGCTGTGGATGACAAATGAAGTAGAATTGCTAATAGAGTGGATTAAGGGAGATTAATGGTACACAATATTGATGGTAAGGGATGAAAACAAGACAATTAGGCATGGAAGAATGAATCTACGGTGAGATATATGATAAGTAATTACAGCACTTAGAATAATTTTATATTCGGTGCCAAAAAATCCTTGTAATTGTTTATAAAACACTGATGAATTTGTATGCATTAGTGATTGAAAATCATTTCTATTTTCATGCATGTAGTTTACGTTAGGGAAGAAATATGATTATTATGATATTACTAACATAAAAACAAGGATACAATTTGTAAAAACATGTGCCTTAAATGTAATTTTCCAAATTGTGATACAAAGAAGCGTATTACAAAATAAGTGTTTACTTAAATAATTCTTTAACATTTATAACTTTTTTATTCAATATTTTTTTAAAAACAACACTGTTACGCAACACGCCCATTGCCATAAATGCCAGCCAAGTAATTGCACCCTCTCCCTGTGTGGATATTTACGGCAACCAATTATTTCCAGAATACAATGGCAATCTATTTGCTTGTAGGTGGAGTCAGAGCCTTCACGAAATGGCAACCAGAAAGACCTAGATCCCCCTCCTGAAACATTTCGACAGCTCCGGAAACGTCTAGACTCACAATGGCACCTTATATAAAGGCACCAACCAGCCGGCCAGTCAGTCATTCTCAGTGGAAGTGTTTACAACCTGCAGTGGAAGTTACAAGAGATATTGTTTAATAATGACAGTTAACGAGAAGTGAAAGAAATGTGTGAACACCAACTCGAGTGTGATAAAATACTTTAACTATTGTAAACAATAGTAGTTTTATTTCAAGTGATAAATAGTGTATGTCTGGTAATATAAATCTACAAATTTCTCGAACTGTATGATTTAGTTAGATAGAGTGTATAAATAAAGCAACAGTTAGTAGCCATGAAGTGGGATTCACTTATTACTTATACAAATGTAAAGCGTAAAAATTACTGTGATTACTTTAATTATTTAATTTACATTACTTTAACCATAGCTGTTATAGTCTCCATGTAAAGTTTATAGGTACTTATAAATTACAGTAAAAAGTAGATAATGTAAATTATACATTAACCACTATCCATTCAAAAATTAGCCATTACATTAGAAAAATTATCCATCTTAATAATTCATGTGATATTAAATGATCAATCATACAATTATTCATTCATTATAAGTAAGACGCCGGTCGTCAAGATATGGGCGAATGAGTGTGATGAATGTAGATTTACAAGTGTAGTCATTGTTACTAACTAAGGTTGATTGTTCCTCAGAAATAGCTATTTATTAATAGCCCAATAGACTGCCAGGTTTACGTAGAACCAATATAAAACATTTGTATTTAATTTGGAGAATACTTTTGTTAATGAGTTAGCCTTCCAGTAAATAAATTATTTTACTGGAAGGCTATGATGTGCACATCAGCAATGTGTTGATGTTAATACAACAAATTATAAATCAGATAAAATTTTACTTTTAAAAAGTATAAACTAACAAATATTCAATGTAAAAGATTGACAAATCGGAAAATCTGATAAAGCAACACGCTTTGGTTGGACTTCAGGATGTGCATTTAAAGTCAGGAAGTTTAAGTTTCGGAATTTCATATTTATCCTGGTGGGAAGAAAATATTTTTTAAATGAAATATACATATTTATAAAATTATTTCAAACGTAGGGTTTACTTAAAGTGATTTATAAGTATTATGGGCTTTACTTTGTATTAAATATACGTATTATTATGGGTCAAATACGTATATTTAAGAGGTGGCATTTCAATTTAAAATGCTAAATGACAATTTATAGTTATAGGGAAGAAAATATGAGCCTATATTAAATTTCAACATTTTAATTTTAAAGACTTTATTTAAAAACTACATTGTACTTGTAATTTTATTTAAATGGATAATTTATGACATGTTTTTAGATAATTGTTGTGTCATTTTAAGCAAATAACTTTACTACTTGATAATAAAAAGTCATACATTAGTTTTTTAACAGACTTATCTACATTTATGATTCATTTTTTTAATCATCTGTTAAGACACAGCAATTGTCCCTGTATTATTCATGAATTGTAAGGAAACAAGTACTTGATTATTTATATGGCTTTTTATGAACTTAAATATACATCATGTGAAAATGTTATCTGGTATTTTGTTTGTATTGGATACAAACCATTTACAAATTCATAAACTGTAGAACAATTGATAGAAATAAAATATCATATTAAAATGTTATAGCTAATTAATAAATATTCATACAAAAAAGTATCCACTTTTTTTGTTAAAAATTAATTAGATGTGAAGGTAAAAAGATATAATGTCTTAAAATTAAAATATTTCAGGTAAATTACAACAGCTCATCTATGGATAAAAATGTTATTACAATAAAATCAATGTATAGGTTAATATGAAACGGTTGTATTAGTATAATTTTAACTGTGGGATGAATGTACAGTATTATTTTTTGTGAATAATAAATGATTCTTATTATTATTTATTTGCTTATATTACATGAAAGTTATATCTCGTTTTATTTTTAACTACAATTGTTTATATTTGTTCATTTACAGCCTAATTCTGATATATACATTCTGTATATGGGATCATACACTTGTATGGAAGTTTTGGAATATTTTTTATGAAGCGTTGGTATTTATGAGTTTGAAAAATATATTTTAAATAAGTAAAATGTAATATTATCCATTCTGATTAAGGAAATGGCAGTTCTATTTTAAGAGTTCTTTAGTTGTCCTAGCTATTGGGCTATTGATAAATGGCTCTTTCTAAAGAACAGTTGACCTTAGTTAGTAATAATGCCCATGTACGTGTATAGGCGGGCGGGTGGGTCAACGCCAATGTACGTGTATGGGTGGGTGGGTTGGTGTGTCAATGTATATATTTGTACATTTATCATAATCTACTTGTACAATTGAATCTACCGATAGGTATTCAACTTTTATTATTATGCCACTGAGTAAATGACGTTTAATAATCATATATGAAAATTAATAAAATTATCTGTTTACTGCCGGTGCAGAAATTATGTGGCCTTCATCAATAGCGAGAGGCTGTATAATTTATTTGGCCTGGGTGTTTATGGTTTCTGATACACTCGACAACCCATAAACACACGCGCACACACATTTTATTTTATTTATTTATCCATAAGACGCATATCGTCAAGATATGGGCGAATATGGATTTCGAATGAGTGTGATGAGTTTAGATGAGGGAATGTAGTCATTGTTACAAACTAAGGTCGACTATTCCTTAGGAAGTGTCATTAATTAATGGTCCAATGACAAATGGTGGTTATCAGCTGATCCTTCTCAAAATGTATTATGACTCTGAGTGGGATCGAACTGAGAACCTTTAGCACATGAAGCTGGGATTGAACCAACTACGCTACCGACCAATTCGCACACCCCTCATATTCGCCCATAATTATGGGCATCTTTATGAAAAACATTTACAGTGACGAAAGTAGAAAACAACTAAGAGAACAAAATATTGGAACAACCGTACAACTGAAATACATAGTTGGATTTTATTTTTCTAGCCCTAACTATAAGTTAGGTTAAAAAAAAAATTAGTCAAAATTATTCTTTGTACTAAATATGATTAATTTCACTAAAATAAGAAGACTAAGAATTTGTTATTCAATAACAGTGTTAATAAATGGATACTTTTACATTTGTTTAGTCGTAAATGGGCTCATGCACAAACTTGGTCTGAATCCAAAATTTACTGCTTTTTAATTCATTTAATCCTTTTGCCTAAAACGTTAAGTTAAAGTCATGCATGAAAAAACTAGCAAACTTATTAAATGCAAACAAAGAATCATCGGTATTTCCTACTTCCTAGATTAATCGTGTATATTATGTGACAAAAATAGTTGGTAGTATTTTGTAAGAATGGTTTTTGTTTTAAGCAACAAAGCAGATAATTAAATGACTGTCAAGTTATTGTTATATAAATATAGTTGATGTCTTCAAACTGGAAACAAAACACTAATGTTGCATAAATCTACAGTGACACACAACCTTACATAAATATCAAAGTCATGTTTTGTAAAACCTTCTTAATACTCGTATGTTAGAACAAGTTTATCTTCATAAATAACCGGAAAAGTACGACATATTCTTAAAAGTTCTTACTGTTGCACCTCTGGGATTGTAAATTTCACTAAAATGATATCAGTCTTTGTTCCATTACAATAAATCGTATCATAGTGTTCTGAACTCAAAGTGGAGAGATTTTATTTATTTATTTTTATTTTTTTTATTAGGTGTCAATATTAAGATGGATTATTAAAATAAATCACTTTGACTACAATACAAAACTGTCATAGGAATTTTTAAATGTATCATCACTTAAAGAAAATTATTAAATTAATTTTATTAGACATTGTAAACTGCATACAAGTAATTCAGTCACGATTTTCAATGCTGAACACCATGAATCAAAGTACCCATATCGTCATGTCATCAACCTGCTTATTATTTACTGTTATGGTACTCTGATGACTGGTCAGCTGGTCATTAATTAGGAAAGTGCGTTAAAAAAACTATTGTTGTTACAGAAAGTTACGTAACTTTCTTAAAACTTGTTAAAACTTGTTAAAAACAAAGTTTTACTAAAGAGTGAAATATTCGTATTTTAACGATAATAATAATTAGTTGATTGATCAATTAACTGGAGATCTTTGTAAGATATTTTGTAACATCTAACAAATATTCTTTTGTAACATTTTTTTACAACATGCCTTTTTTAACAATAAGCCTCAGTAACAAGAACTCTCAGTTCAATAGTCCCACTTTGTAATAATTTGAGGTTATATTTTCTAGAGTTGCTGAACTTACATTATACAGGATGTTAATTTTAAAACGCAACCCTATTTACATGTACATAAAATGAAGGTTTAAGATAATTACAAGTTCATAGATTGGTAGCCCTGGTTCCTCTTCTTCCTTGGCTATACCTGATTTACACTGTTACATTGTTGTTCAGTTTATTTGGGTTTCGCGCAATGTTGTTAAGTTGAGGTTAGAAACATTGTTTTGGGCAAAGACCAGAGAGTGTTACTGTGGAGGAATATTTTACAATAAAATAATTTCAAACAAACATGTAATTAAAATCATATAAATAGTGGTTATAAAAAATGTTAGTAATAATAAAATGTGTTATAGATATGTTTTTGTCATTTTTATTTTAAATCAAGGGTTGCGTTTTAAAAGAAACACCCTGCATGTTGTCTTGTAGTATAGAATGTGGGTAGTAGGTTAGGTAATCGCATTATCTTATGCCTAATGAATAATAAATTATATTGTTGTAATAATTTTAATCAATTTTTTAGTTCTATATTTGAAGATTATTTCAGTTATAGTACATTTAAAGATTTTCAGGATTTCCAGTTGAATATTTTATTTATGATTTATCTCCTTTCCCATTAATACGGTAATAGGAACATGAGATGTGTCCACTAATGCCAACTTACAAAAAGTAAATTTACCTTGGGCCCAATATCACATTTAATTGGTAATTTCCAAACATCCTGTTCCTGTTTCCTAAAACCTTGTTTTGGCTTCGTGTGAACTTGAACTCGACTTACATTGCGTAAACTATTTTTCATCACTTTAGTATAAAATAATTAATTAAATATGTAGTTTGATGTTTTTACTAATCACTTTGTTGTAATCTAAATTTTGCATCATAGAAAATAAACAAAATAATGCAAATACATTTATATTTTAAGTACGTTTTATTTTCAAATCATATTACTTTTAGATGTATTGAATTATATTTTGAACTGAAATCCATTGTTAGTTTAACAGTTTTAGATTTATATTTTTCAATCCTCATACAAATTTGAACAACACATGTAAAAACAAACTATTTATGAATTTGTATTCTTGGTTTTGTAATCAATAATAATTTATTTTATTAATTTTTATTTGCATTCTGTCACTCTCCGTGTATGCACGTCAGTATCGGTCAATAGACAACATAGTGGTGTGGGTATGTGGATCGATCTCGTATTTTTATAACGTCATGTTTTATACTAATGTGTATATTATACAATAATGTTTTTGTGTGATTTTCAAAAGAGTGAGTATTTTAAGTGTCACGCCTATTCGGATTTTGAAGTTTAAAGTCATAATTGAGAAAACATTATACACTATGGAGATTGATAAATGTTAATTATCGAGTTCCTCTCAAAAACAGGCTAGCAAAATTAATTTATCTCCAGTCTGAGCTTGGAAACAATCACAAACTGTTAAGGATTAGGGAATGGGTTAAGGAAGAACAAAATAATTTTAGATGTAGGCTAAGTTAGTAAGTACACCTGAAAACGACTGGAGTAATCATACTTGTCGAAACGTTGTGTTTATTTCCTAAACACTTGAAGCATTGGAAATCTCCAAATATAATCTACCTATCGTTTTAACCATTGTTAACTGTCTTTACTGCCTAGATTTTTTTGATAACAACTTTGGCAGGTTTCTAAGGATGCTGAAAGCAGCATCGAACTCTTGTCTGCGTGACTTACTAAAACTTAGCTAGTCTAGCCCAATTTCTCGAATGGTGTACGTTTGGACCATTCTCATTTTTATTTTTTATTTGAATTCTCATGTTTAGACACATCAGAGTTTAAGTGGTTAGTGTCATTGGCCACTGTGGAAGTAAGAGTGAGTTAGAGGTCGTTTAAAAATATCACATTTAAAAATACTCCAATTTTAAAACATTGAATTTAATTGTTGAACAGTGAAAAATTTTATTATTTGTTATTGGCAGGAAATTGTCTTTCATTCAATAATTATTTATAAAGTAAAGTTAAATATTTATAAAAAACATAATTCAATATTTATGTATCGATTTTCTTGCGTCATTAACGAATAAAAATGTATTTATTAATGTTTATATTGTATTACTAACGTATTGTATTATTAACGTTTATATTGTATTACATCACCAAATGCAATTAATAATAAATCCAGTTACTTAGGGTAGTCGGATTTCAACATGATCAATTTTTCAATATTGTATTGACTTCATGGGATTGCGGCTTTCTTATATGAGTAAAACTATTTCTAATTAAAAGTGTAGGTGAGATTTTACGATACATTACTGTTGTGTAAAAACGAATTTAAAAATAAAGAATTCTTTATATATTCTTATAAATAATATAATAAAAATACACTATATAAAGTTTAGAAAACAAGTTCTGAATGTTTTTTACGATGGATAATTTTAAATTGTTCATTATTACGATGATTCTTTTTCTTAACTATTTTATGCATAATTTTTTATTTTATACACCAATTTTATTGAAGCAATACGACCCAGTATAATATGTAGCGAAAAAACTGTATTTAGATGTTATATACATAAAAAGTGATAGTTAAAAAGTAAATAATTATGATTTATATTATTTATTAAGTCTTTAAAATATTGACAATAATTTGTAAACTTTTTTTAGAAAGAGTTTAATCCGAAACATCCAATTAGCTGTAAAAGTGAGGAGTAACGCAAGAATTTATTTTAGATGGATAGTTCGATATGCACGGGTGGAGAAAAGGTGAAATTGCCAATTATTGAAGGTAGGTTCAACGTAAAAATACCATGCCTCGTATTTCCCCACGTGGAATCCTAGCGAAAACTTAGAATATGACTTATAACATGCCTAAAACTAAAGGGTTGACCCAATAAAAGATTTTGTCCAGTGTCAGTACAATACAAAATGTTTATATTATTAATAAAATATCGTTTATTTAGATGGTTATAGATAGAAGATTAAATGTAATTTAAATTTTAATCTATGATTTTCTCTCTCATCTCAGCAATTATTAATAATAAGCATCCAAAGGATGATTAATGTGATAATATTAAATGACCTTATTTATTTATAAGATGCTAAATAACCTTTGTAACACGTTTTTAATATTTGTTAAAAATCTGAAGTAAAACGTTACGTCTATATAAAAATGTATGAGTAAAGATCAGAATTAAATTATAAAATCATTAGTAATATGGAGTAACCCACGAGATCCTACGGGCCAGAAAATTATTTATTAACTTTAGCTTGAAATTGTATAAAAATAATAGTTTTATATATAAACTAGGAGACGCCCCTGCACGCTTCGCGTGCCAACCCCGACGCTCGCTGCGCCCGATACACCTCAGCATGTGACTTTTGATTACAAATAATAGTAGATCAACTGTATAATGTAAAATCACAATATTAAATATATTTACAGTATCTTACTCACACTACTTACTTTGATACCTAATTTAGTATAAATACCCAATGGTATTACTTAGGCTGTTTCAACAGTGTTCGTTTTATTTGTTTTTGTTTAACATCTGAAGACTAAACTCATAGTATAATATTAAAAATACATCTATCACAAGGCAGCTTTATTATGTGGAATTAATAGTATAATGTCAACTATTTGAAAATAAACAAAACATGTTTATTTATTTTCAAAACAGCTGTTATAAATTTACTAAAATCAACCCAATGTTATATACTTGTGGAACAATCTTTTAAGAGCTGTTTCTACCTCTTAGGAGTACTTTATCAAGATGAAAATACTTTAGTTGTCCTATTTAAGATATAAGAAACAGTCTACAAAATGCCAACTTTCTATTAACATGGGAATTTGGAGAATTAGTGACGAGTGAGTGAGTCATTCAGTGAGTGCTTTGCATTTTATATACATGTACATTTTATTACATGTATATATATATATATATATATATATATATATATATATATGTACAGACTGTATAGACAACATGACAAAAGGTATTGTAATGTATAAAATAGTACACAGTCACATATTATGTGCCAAACTATGTATTTGTTGGTTAAGTGTGTGTGACTTCACTATCACACCAATTGAATACAGAACAAAATCACCTTACAATATTATTTGAATAATGTAATTTCACAAATACAGGTTAATTTAGATTATTTATTGTGTTTCTTTTGTAATTTCATCATTTATTCTAACGGGTTTTTCTTGGAAGAAAAGGTGCACTGAAAGGGACTATTTACCATAATTACGCAGCCTAGACAAACATTAACCCAGAAACGGGCAATCTTTCAAATAATAAATATGACATTAACACATCAAATACACTGTACTGTTCTATTAATTTTACAAATTAAACATATATTCGTTTCAGAATTCAAATAGTATTTTAAATAGTTAAATTACAGTAAGAAAACACGCTAAGGTTATATCACCTTGTGTTTGTTTAAAGTACAACATTATAATTCACCCACTGCCGATCCAAAAGTTGTTGATGGAATAGGGCATAGAGTAGAGAGCAGGAATGTTTTGGAAACAGGATAAAATTATCTACAAACTTTCACCAGGCGTATCTGGTGTAGCCACATTCTGCAGTTATTGTATTCATACCTTCTATTGTAATGCATAGTTTTGTCATATTATAAGCTGCATTTTTATTTTGTTAAAATAGGTGCCTGCCCTAAACCACCAATAATTACTAATAAATAACACTATAAAATTTATATAAGTATATATGCATGTATTATTTTGTACTACGTTTTTTTCTTTCTTATTTACTGTAGGACCTCACCGACAAGTTTTGTGTAACTTGGTGAGGCCTAGATTTTGTACTCACTTTAAAGTAATAAATAAATAAATAAAGTGTATTATCAACTTATTTATATTTGCCATTTACTTTAAATTTTGTTAAATATAGACTGATCTGATGGTATTATTGGGCCTATTGTTTCACCTTTACTCCTATTGTTTCTTGTCATGTCAATTTTTTTTGTTTCGTTTTGTTTTTGATAGTATTGTATATATCTATGTTAGAAATAGTTTAATTTGCAGAAACGTTTAATAAAAATTTATTTAGTTATAAACATGGGTAAAAGCACACTTTTAAAGATAATTCTAAGTAGTCCAATTCAGTGTACACAAAGTAAACTATTCTGCTTTTGAGCTCTATATACCAAATATATTTATATTTTTGAATGAAGGACCCCCTGAACAGACTTTATCAGTCTTAGGGGCCCTATTATTTTTCTCTCTTATGTAAATTATAAACAGTAAAAAAAAAATGTATAACTGTGTATTTATTTGTTTGGTTTTTTAATATACATACTATTGTTGATAGGTATAAAAAAATGTACAACTGTGTTTATTTATTACTGTTTGTTTATTTATTACTATACATACTATTTTGATATTTATTTATTACTATACATGCTATTTTGTTATAAGTCTAATACATCAGGTTAATGTTATATGAATGTAACAATATTTCCTCGAATTGAGAGAAAAATAAATGAATTTATTATTATTATATTATTATTTATAACTAAAATATGCTTCGAATAACATTTTAATGTATAAAACTATTTTATATGAAAATAGATTTCCGCATACTAATAAAATGAAAATAGTGTTGCTAGTATTTAAAATAAGTTGTAAAAATAATTATTGCTCAATTAATATTTCGGTTTATTGTCTCCCTTTCAGAAATACCTCCCAACTGATATACTAGGTTATGGGAAAAAAATTCGTTACTTAATCATACGTTGAGGTTCATTCAGATGCTGTTAAAAGGATATGGCCTATTATAGTACTTAAAAGTATAATTGACTGAAAGTTAATGACTGAAAAACTGTAACTAATTATTGAAATAGGAATTATAATAAAGAAGAAAATGGAATCATGGTGTACTTATGGACTTCTCAGATTTGTAATATATAATTTAGATTTTCCGTTTGAGATCAACGTGTAAATTGTCACACGTGTGGCAATTCAGATATCAAAATAGTGGTCCATTTGGCACCACCCATGGGACATACGTACTGTTTATGGATTGCTGCGGACACAAACAACATCATCCCCCTCTAAACTATAGAAGTTCAAACTATGGGTGGGCATAGTTAATGAGTTCCCATTGCATTTTTTTCTTGGGGCATTAGCTAGTCCTCATTCAATCGGAGAAGCAGGCCTGAATGGTTACGAAACCTGGTTTTGGCTCTGTGACGAAAGATCGATGTTCAAACATTAAGACACAAATACTTTGTAATTTAGATTTTATTTAGGCTGTCATGTTTAATTTTTTCCTTTTTTTCTGATGTATACTGTTGATATCATTTATTCCTTGTTTCTACTTGGGATACTTCGTAATTGAAGAATTGAATTCTTATATTCACATAACTTAATAAGTCTGTTCATTACCTAGTTATATCATAATAAGATTTTTATCGTTGCCAATTAAAGTGATTCAGTGGCTAAGGTTTTCGACTAAAGACTGCAGGGTTTCAAATCGAAACGGTCAATACTTCACTCGTTTAATAAATTACACTTACAGGCCTGAAGGCCCATTTGAACCGGCAAGTAAAGTTAAAAAAAGCTAAACAATACAAACAAAATCCGTTACCATTCATCAAGCATATTAAATTGTAACCTTGGATATTAAATGTTACTATGGATAGTTGTAACCTTGAAAAAAAATTTAGAAGCCATAAAAATGTGAAGAATGATAAATAGAATTATTGGTTTGTCTATTTGAAAACGACTGCTTCATTAAGATGATAGTTTTGGCCTCGTACATAAACACAAGACAAAGTTCTGATCTAATAGCCTAAGTCAATCAAAATAACCACCAATAAAAAACACATTTATCACTTTTAAAGGGGCCGCCTGGAGTTCCATTACAGCCATGAAGGGTTGGACTGGGAGAGTTATCGAATCATCCAACAAATATGGTCCCCGTTCGGCTAATGGTGTCACAAATCAAAGTCTCTTACAGACACCGGTTAATTTAATCACACCCAGTGCTGCCAACTGGAATTTTTTTACTTAATCCCATATGCGTTATCATAGAGAAAGTATTATGATTTTCCAAAAAAATTTGTTCCCAAGTTGGTCTAAAAATATTTTACATGAACCCAAAAAGTGTGTTTTTTCGAAAACAAACGTTGATGTCTGTCTATCTGTGTGTATGTGCAGCTTACAGTCTCCAGACTATTTTATTTTTATGGGCAAAAATTTACAAAAATTGATTTTGAAAGGTTCCATACTCAGTCCTCTTAATACTAACGTGGCGTCCACTCAATTATTGTCATCGACGTGGACACTACTAGAGAAGTCTGGGGTGTCCGTGTAGGAAGGTAGTCAAGGTTCATATGTTGTCTGGGGAAGAGAACTGAGTGTCAGACTTGTCAGTTAGCTGAAAATCAGACCAACACTACGTGGTTCGGATTCCACGTAAAGCTGTAATTTCCCCTGGTTATTGGGCTATTAATAAATAGTACTTTCTAAGCAAAGTCGAACTCACATAGTAACAATGACTACACTCGTTCAATTACACTCATCACACATTCACTATTCATATTCACCCATATCTCTACGATCAACGACTTATAAATGAATAATAATAATACAGTTTATTGCGATTTTCTAAAGTAAAATATATCTCCTTTTGCTATTATAAAGCTGTTTGGTTTTATTTTTCTCACAGATAAGCAGAATTAATTGAGTCAGATTTTTTTATATACATGCATTATAAAATGTTATTTTTATGATAAAAACATAAATATATTTTACATATCTGTATTTGGTTTCTGAAAATACTTTAAATTGAATTCTTACTTACTATTAATAATCATCTAAACATAAAACAAAACTTACATAAATAGCTTAATATATGAAATTCCTTAAAATATCATGATACATAATCATGAATGTCTTACAAATCGTATAATTTCAAAGCTTCGTCCACTTGATAATTACAAGAATTATGTTTTTTTGTATAATTAAAAAGCTTTAATTTCGAAACTTTTATAATGGAACTAAATATTTTAGCTCGTAGATAAATAAATTAGGTAATACAAAGTTAAAAATATATAAAGTAAATACAGAAAAAAACTAAAATGTATGTTATTACAAAAGGTAATCTTTCATTAAACTATGTGAATAAATAATTTGTTTGTCAATTTGAAATTGGATTCATTTTACATATAATTATTTACTTTCTCAGAGTAAAACTATACAAACACTTATGAAGCCGACTCAGTACAGTGCCGATACACAGTCTAGAGCCGATATATAATCCAGTGCTGATACACTGCCCAGTGCCGATATATAATCCAGTGCCGATACACAGTCCAGACCCGATACACAGCCCTGCTTTCTGCCTGAGCCTGACTGACTACCGACTGGAGATGCCAACGAATCAGTCTTTTTGTAAATCATAGTCCACGTGGATACCTTCTTTTTATTGGCCGAGGCTCTTGTGACAGTGACAGTCTAGGCGGAGCCTCACTCTCAACTCTCGCCGAACAGAGATTAGAGTCTGGGGTGTTCATGTTGGGTGGTAGTCAGTGTCTGGATGGTAGAGTAAGGGAGAAAACTGAGTGTCAGATTTATAAATCAGTTGAAAAATAGATCAATTCTACGCTGTTCGGATTCCACGTAAAGTTTCACCTTCAGGTCCCTTAGTTGACCTTGCTATTGGGCTATTATTAAATGGTCATTTCTGAGCTAATCGGACTCACGGGTCATTTAAACTTATCTTACACTTGTGTAAATAGTTTTATTCGCTTTCCATTTTGATTTTCACCTGAGCCTCCCTATACGCCATCCGTACGCTATGACTGTTCGTAATAAATTCCATATTGGGTTAAGGAAGCTTTATGTTAACTTTTAACTCTATATAAAATATGATAAAGAATATAATAAAATAAAATTTGTATAAAATACTTTATATAACCATCATTCTAAATCCCATTCGTACCTATTAAAAGCAAAATAAATATTCTATTAGGATAGTCTATAAAATAGTTGGGATAAGAGAGAAATGATGTCAAACTTGTGGTCCAGGATTTTGATATCCTGAGGATAATCCCATTCCAGAATGGATACGTCACCACCGAAAAAGTTAGGCTCAGATATAAGTGGACTAACATTATCTCTTCCTTGATGTATTCCAAAGCTAATTCAATACCCCAAACTCTGTTCTCACCGCTAATATAGATTATAAAATATAATTTAGAAATGTTATATTTCTTATTTAATAGCTATTTTAATCGAAGGTAATTAAGTTTGTATGGAAATGAACATAAATATTAATGTAAAAAATGTCGCTTATATGTAGCCATTTGAAGTACTCATTACTATTCGTTATCAGATAATAAGATGACCATAGACTGTTTAATAATTCTTAATCTATAGAAATAACATGGCGTAAAATAATAAACGCCAACAAAGTACTCAACTACCAGAATATATTTACTTGTGACAACGTGTCAGAACTTAGCGACTGGCTAGAGGGGGCGGGGGGGGTAATTAATGCAAATCACTGTTTCCTATTAAAGCCAGCTGAAAGCCCCGACATGGCACATGTTTGATTGGTTCGTACATTACAAAAATGTGAATAACACACAGCAAAAATATAATACAACTTGTATAGTTTCATTTACAAGTACAACCACAATGATCATCTTCAAATTCTAAGGATTCACAAAGTAATGAGGGTGGGGTTTCCTGGTAAAAACGCTGGAAATATTTCTACTCAGAATAGATAAATGATTATAATTTGTTTATAAATGTTATTAAAGTTGACTGTAATTAACTTAATATTTTTCTATAGCTCGATTTTGATACCATAATATAACACTGTCAATAATAACAAAACCTATGGGTGGTAGAGGAAAGATAACAATGATTGTCGTATCGAGATACCAATTTTTAAATATAATAGAACACATTTAAAAATGTGGATGTTTTTCATACATTTTAAATAGTTGTGTTTCGGTAAAGTTCCTTGTATTTATATGTTTTAGTTTTTATAAACAAATAATAATTTTCTTTGCATCATCTTACTCATAAGTAGAAAGTTAATATAACATGCATATAATCAAAACACTAAGGTTTTTCCGTAAAATATTTTTTTACAATGATAAATTCCACATGAATTTAAAATGTACAGAACACATTGTAAAACAGTAAAAAATATGAATTTTCCATTCGCCCAATGTCACGTAACCCTGATTGGACTGGTAATATAAATGTACCATTTTTATTTGATTTTTCTGTAAGTACAACCAAAGGAAATGTATAAATTACTTTTATCTCAAAGATATTCAAAAACATAAACCTTTTGGAACATTCGAAATTGAAAGATTGAAAAAAACAAATTTCAAAGGGAAATATCCGAGTGTTTTACTTAAGCTGACCTCTGCTGAACGAGGTTGGCACAACAATCAAGTAGATTTCATCTACATTCAAACAACCAAGAATTTCCCTTATTACTTGCTGTCTTACCAAAGCGAATAATTTTCTTAAATCTGTTGTTTTTATCGTTTCTATTATTTTATTTTTCTGAAACCAATTTTAAAAGTGTATTATTTATCCTTTTTAACAAGTATTCTATTTCAATTTCTATTTAAATCTACAAAATTATATACACTTTAAAAAATTTTTGTAGTGTTCACTATCGATATTAATTGAAACTTTAAAATGACAAAATATCACAAAAGCTAATACATGATATTATTATTTTCAATAAACACAAACATCTAAAATGTATTACCCTAGAAGCAAAACTCCTAATTTCATGTCTTTCCTTAATAAATTTGGAGGCAGTCCTCAGTGATTGTTATCTTAATAATGTTTTATATGGTAAAGAAAATAGTTTTACTACCCTAAAATTGGTGGTATATTTTAGGTTGAGAAGTGAGATATAAAATAGGGCAACGATAGTGTCTGATGCATCTTCCATCTGGACAATCGTTAATGAAATAACTAAAATTATTTCACCAGCTTCTTTTGAACATAACTATATAACAAATAAATGTACGTTCATAAATAATATAATACACATATTTATCAGTAAAGTTATTACTGAATATCAACATAAATAATTATGAATATTTTATTAGAAAAATTGTCACATATTTTTAAGTAGTAATTATTGATTAATAATAGCTTCTTTTAAACGACACTATATAATAAATGTACGGTTATAAATAATACAATGAAAATATTTATTTGTAAAGTTATTACTAAATATCAACAGAATTAATTATGAATGTATTCCAATATATGAGTTTTTTTTCAATTGTCAATGTTTACCATTAGGGGTACAATAACAATTATTTGTTCATGCACACTTAATCTGACAGTACCATTATGTGGGGTTTCGTAAAATAACACAAAACTAAGTCGTGTTATTTGAAAAGGTACAAATTAAGTTTTATGTGATCAGTACAAACTGGGAGGCTTACAACAAATGTTCAAATGTATTATGTATTTGAACAAATTGTATGATGTAAAAAGGCGTTTACTTTCAGAAGCATCATACCAATGTATTAATCATACCAAGTCATTCCAGAGTAAAAGATGATCGTAGTTTTGCATTAGTTTTATTCAGTTATGTAGTAGACGTGCATCAAGCCGAGGCTAGATTGTGATATTCGCCCGTGCTAGAACTAAGTAATTTCAAAGTGTAATTAGTTTAATTGCCAGTAATTATGACTGTGAAGATGCATGGATCATGTCGGTTGGCATTTCAGCACTGAGAATTGCTTGTGATCAACAGTCAATATTTGTATCAATTGGCAAAGTTTGAAAAATGTAAATCATACAGTTTTTGTGTAGAATACGAAATCAAAAATATTGGAAATCAGTTCTCGTAGATTAATAATAATGAAATTTGTAGCTTCTTTTCATTTCCAACATATGATAATGTTCATTCACGAGTATTATAATAAACTTATTTATTTGTTATATATTTACATTTATTTGTTTGTGAAACCCAATTAAATATAAATCTTGTCCTATTTTACCTGCATTGTTTTTTGTGTTAGATGGGTAGTTTAAAAACTCTATTTTTCTATCAGATTTACACTTTTTAAGTGATTTTTTTACGTAAACAACTATTGTACATGGCTCGAAACTTAAGGTTTAGGATTAATTTGGGCTGATACCATTTAATGTTATTTCCACATTAACTTTAAATTAGTTGTAATTATTTTTATTATAACTTTATTTTTTAATATTTATAATTAACCTTCTAGTCGTGACCCTAATTTTGTCTGGCATTAGTCGTGAGCCTGGGTCCTGAGGACCCACTTTTTCTGAATTAAAAATAAATATATTATATCAAGTAGATTGTTGTATTTTGATTTATACATGTCTAGGGGATACTAATAAATAAAAAAAACACGTGTGGAACAAAATCAAATTTATATTATGATATCAAAAATACATTGTAAGGAAACCTGCATTTGTAGTAGTTAAAAAACAACCATTCAGTTTTAAACTAATATATATTATAAAAACCATAAAATTAACGAATAATACTGTCAATAGTTTGTAAAACACTACCAGGAATATTAAAAGAAATATTTGGTCATAGTTTACTCTTAGGGTTGGAGGTTTACTCTACCTTCAAGTTCATGTTGCACAATGTTTGCAAATCTTCTTGGCGCACTCATTACAGATAGGATTTTTACACTGGTAACACTCAATGGTGGTTTTTCTGTCTTTTTTTGCTGGACATGTGAAACACCTCTTCCTTTTAGACTTTTCTATGGATTGAACTTGGGCTGATGCTTCGTTCCCTGGCATTTGTACGCCAATGATGCGGCAGATCCCCAACTTTAGTTCGGTCTGTAGAGATGCGATTGCAAGACGGTTTTGCATGTGGGGAGTCACAAGATCTTTGGCAAGACTTTTCATGAAGTCACTTCTATTATAAAATGCTTGATTGTCCCTAAAAGACTGGTAGATCACATGTGAGTTTACGCCAGTGATATCTAGTAGGGCGTAGAACAAACGCATTGGCCACCGGTGCGTCTTTCTTGCTGTTGAATAAGTAGCACACATTTTATCCAAACTGTCAACTCCACCTTTACTCATGTTATAATCTGCAACAATAGTTGGTTTTTGTGATTGATCATCAAAGCTTTTGTCGTGGTGCATAGATGACACCAACAGAACAGCCTTCTTCTCTTTAGGCACAAACGAGACCAATGTCAAGTCTTTTGTGAAACCAAATGTAGCAGAACCAACTTCTTTAGTGGCATTTGGTTGAAAGGATGCTGGAATTTCCGGTTTATTTTTTTTCAGTGTTCCCAAATAGGTAAGGCCCTTTTTCCGCAACAAAACTGACAAAGGGATAGAAGAAAACCAATTGTCGGCTGTGACATTTCGGTTTGTGTGGAAAATGCATTCAGTCAATCTCACTACTGCCTTAGTTGGAATGCTGCAACTCGTATACTCATCAGCTAAACCTTTACCATCTGATCCTTTGCCTGTATATATGTAGGCGTTGTAACAGTAAGAGTTCCGTGCGTCAGTCAAAATCATTAGTTTCAACCCATATTTCGCAGGTTTTTGTGGCATGTAAACACGAAATTTACATCTCCCTCTGAATTTACACAACATCTCATCAACACATGTGTAGGCCCCTAAGTGAAAATTACTTTTAAAGTTTGCGACTACTTCATCAAACAACTTGGAAATAGGCGCGGCAGGGTCAGACTGTTTTCTCTCACGTCTTGTTGCTTTCTCATCAAACCTAAGACAGTACAAAAGTATTTCTAGGCGCTTGTGAGACATTACAAACCTAAAAATCTCTCGGCCGGTTCCGTCTGTTGCATATACACTACGCAGGTCCTCTGTATTTGACTTGAAAACTGCACCGTAGTACAAAAGGCCAATAAGTGCTCGCATTTCAGGAAACTCAACATTTCTTAATTCTGGTCTGTTTTGGTCGGTATATTTAGGTCTAATCTCTAGAAGCTTAGCATTTGTATGCTCAAGGATTTGATTCATTATTTCAGGAGTAAAAATAGTCATCCATATATCGCAAGGAGTAGCTTCAACACCCAGAGCTTTTACGTTACCCCTGAGTTGAGGTAGTATCAAGTTATGTGCTAAAGGCCTACCTCGCCTAGTTGGCTCTTTTGACGACCACTTGAATCGATATCTATTCTTTCCTTGTGGCTTGCCGTAGTAGTATTGAGGCTGTATGTCTTCATTCTCTTCACTGCTACTGTGATCATTTTCCGCAATATCTACTGCATCATCATCTGTCCCTTGTGCCTCTATTATAACATCATTATTGGTTTCCCTGTTATTACTAATTTCACCATCGTCTTGCTCAGAGTCAGTATTCTCGTCCTGCACTTCAAACTCATCCTCAGCAGCACTTTCATCACTCAAATCTTCATCTAGGAGTCGGTTTGTACATTCTTCAAAATTGCTGTCCTTAACATTCATTTTGACTGCTTGAATTCAACCACTATTCTAAAAATACGTAAATTAACAAAACATAAAAAAGTTACGTTAGTCGTGACCCTTGGGTCCTAGGGACCCAGTTGCGTTATTTCACGAAAACAACAAATGACACAGCACAACCACTCCGCTCCAAGGTCAACCTCGTACTGGCGGGAATTTACATTGGCGGCAGAAAGCTGTAGCGTGCGCTGCGGCGGATTTTGTAACTAAACAAAAACTGTCGGGGTCCTGAGGACCCAGGGTCACGACTAGAAGGTTAAGTGGGTATTAGTTGATTGTTATGATTACATGTTATAAATGATAGCTTATTCAACATTTTAATGTACTAATTTTAATATTCCTAATTGTAATTTTAGACCCTGAAATTATAATGTAGTAAAGTATTTATAAATGTATCAGTACTTAAGTCTGATCGAAATATGAATCGAATATTCCTATGATTTTTATAACTTAATCATGGTTCAAGTAAGCAATATATGACTAAAAAACAACTAAAATGCAATAATATTCTTTTTATGTGCATTTTCTGATATTTTAGGGAAATTTTATTTTTCTTATTCACCAAAGAGTGTGTTCCTTGTAATTTAAACACGTAAATATTTTCCTTGTAATACTTTAAAATGGAGTAATTTAAATTTCCATACAACATTACCTATGTACCCATATTCTATAAGTCTTCCTGCACTATAATCCAACAAATATATAGATAAAATTTGTTCTCAGTTATGTTACGTATATACGTTTATTAATGGTGAACTATAGAATTATGAACAATTGAAATTATTTTTAAAATTAGATTATTATATCCTGATTTGTATATTTTTATATCTTTTAGTATATCCCATCTAAGTGATATTTATATTTAAGATATTAGAAACATCTTATAGATACATAATCAATTGCTGTAAATCTAAATAAAGTATAATATAAATCATTATGATGGCAACTGTTCACTTGGTATATTACAAACCATACAATAAGTTTTATGAAGGGAGAGACAACTTATCATCGGTCCAGTGGAGATATACGGAGCGTGGTCAACGGAACCCCGTACCTGAGTAATTGGCAGGAGGGCTTTCATGATGAAAATACACCTTCTATCACATCTCCACCTTTTAACATCTCCTTTACAAACTAGTTTTCTTGTTTCATCTATACAAATAGTGAATTTGTCAAATTATTGACCACTTAAAGTAATTACACGATACAGGAATGTTTACATACGAAAGAAAAAAGATTTTTTTATTTTTTAATAAACATAAAAATTAAATATGTTTTAAAAGAAGTTAATTTCATTTTATGTTCGAAAAACCTTAAGATAGAGTACAACGCCGACACGTGTAGTAAAAACTAACATCACTACATCTATTTTACAGGTGTTTTACCAATTTTAGTCTAAACATTTATACCTTAGAAATGAACAACACTAGGCCAAAATGTCTAAGATAAATGAAATATAAAATCAATCTATCCCTAAATATAAAAAAAAATAGAGTGAATCGACTATAAAAAGTAAAAACACAATCAGAAGACTAAGATAAAACCAGTTAGGATCAGTAAAAATATTTTTAAGGCTAGGCTACATGTTTAAGAATAATGATGTTGAAATTAAAAATTGATTTTATTTTACATTAGAAGAGCTTAGGACTCTCTACTTCCCAACTTCTGAACTTTCCATTTGATTTAATATTTATAAATTCATGTAATAGTACAGTTTATTACATGCGTTACGTTTCCTCGAATGGTTTTGAAAAAATATTTCTCTTTTTTTACCTTATAAATGAGTAACTAATAACATAAAATAACTTAAATGTTCACTCAAAACTGTTTGTAACTGTTGTTTGTTAGTAAGTTTAAATATTATTTCTGTGGTATTTTAATTCGTTTTTTATTTGAGTAAGTACAAAATACTTATGGGTTTACTCTTTTCTTCTTACAGTGGTAGTTTAACCCTTGCTATTGAAGATAAATTGTTTTATTTTGAATATAACTATGAGATTATTAGTATATTTCATTTTATTTAGGGGGTTATATTTTGTGCCTTTACTATTTGTTTGAGGTGATTTAAAAAAAATTATTTGACTAACTAACCAACAAGAAAATTAAATTAATGTAGAGAGAAATTTATTTTAAAATAGTTGTAACATGTTCTCTGCTTAGTACGAAAACGTTCATTTTCAATAGTATTACTTTTTCTAAATAAAAATATCTTAATTTTTATTTGCTTGTGTTATATATTCTCTAGTTAAACATACATTTGTTGTTACTGGTTGTATGCCATATAAGTTTTAGTTGTGTTCGATAAAACAAGATTAAAAGTATTTTTAATTTAAAAATAAACTTGCTTTTAATTGCTAATTTAGCAACATTCATCATCAAACAACAGGGACTTTATAAACTGTACGTTTTACTGTTTTTTTTTCTACTTGACTTACGTGTTCATATATGGGCCTGGAGACGTGCGTGAATTTCATTCAACGAGTGAAGTGCCGACGATTTGCTCAGTTAGCACTTCGAATCTTGAACCATGCATGCTCTCTGCAGTTCGAATCTTGAACCATACATGCTCTCTGCAGTTCGATTCTTGAATCATGCATGATCTCTGCAGTTCGAATCTTAAACCATACATGCTCTCTGCAGTTCGAATCTTGAACCATGCATGCTCTCTGCAGTGCGAATCTTGAACCATGCATGCTCTCTGCAGTTCGAATCTTGAACCATACATGCTCTCTGCAGTTCGATTCTTGAATCATGCATGATCTCTGCAGTTCGAATCTTAAACCATACATGCTCTCTGCAGTTCGAATCTTGAACCATGCATGCTCTCTGCAGTTCGAATCTTGAACCATGCATGCTCTCGTTAGTTCGAATCTTGAACCATGGATGCTCTCTGCAGTTAGAATCTTGAACCATGCATGCTCTCTGCAGTTCGAATCTTAAACCATACATGCTCTCTGCAGTTCGAATCTTGAACCATGCATGCTCTCTGCAGTGCGAATCTTGAACCATGCATGCTCTCTGCAGTTCGAATCTTGAACCATGCATGCTCTCTGCAGTTCGAATCTTGAACCATGCATGCTCTCTGCAGTTCGAATCTTGAACCATGCATGCTCTCTGCAGTTCGAATCTTGAACCATGCATGCTCTCTGCAGTTCGAATCTTGAACCATGCATGATCTCTGCAGTTCGAATCTTGAACCATGCATGCTTTCTGCAGTTCGAATCCTGAGGCCACTGAGCTACTCCACATGTAATATTATTATATTACGTACATATAACTTTATCCATAGTCTATAACAGAAGGGTTTTATTTCAATAAGTAATTTACATGTAGTTAAATTGAGTTAGAGACACCAAACATTAGCAGTGGTACACATTTTTATATCATCAAATGTTTAGTGAAAATCTGTCTTTTAAGTAATTTTTTTACTAAATTAAAGCACATCAGTTTATTTTCGTTATTCAATATTTTCATAAAACGGGAGTAATGAACTAAACTATTGGCAAACAGAAATCTCAAAGGGTCAAAGGATTCAAAGTTATTGGGCATGGATGTGACCTTTTCGGACTCAGCCTCTTTTTGTAATTCAGTATAAAACTATATCAAACGAATGTCAATAGAGAGATAGTAAGCAAACGAATGCAGCTTATCCAAACATGTCACAGTAATGTATAATGAATGATAAACATTTATAATATAAAATTGTCTGTTCACACTAATTTCACAAACAATTAATTCTGTAATTATACATTGTAAAAAAAATGTTTCTAATGATCAAATTCTAATAATATTTTACTTTACGTTTATGAATGGGTGGGTAGGTCATCACCACTGTGCGTGTATGAGTGAGTGGGTGGGTCATCACCACTGTACGTGTATGAGTGGGTGGGTGGGTCATCACCACTATACGTATGGGGTAAACAGGTGGGTCATCGCCATCGTACGTGTATAAGTGGGTGAGTGGGTGGGTCATCACTACTAAACGTGTATAAGTCGTTGGGTGGGTCACCACCACTGTACGTGTATGAGTGGGTGGGTGGGTCATCACCATTATACGTGTATGAGAGAGTGGGAGGGTCATCACCACTATACGGGTATGAGTGGGTGGGTGGGTCATCACCACTTTACGTGTAGGTTGAGCAGGTGGGTCATCATCACCGTAGCCTATGTGTAAGAGTGGGTGGGTGGGTCATCAGCACTGCACGTATATAACTGGCTGGGTGGGTCTTCACCATTGTATGTATATGAGAGAGTAGGAGAGTCATCACCATTGTACGTGTATAAGTGGGTGGGTTGGTTATCGCCACTGTACGTGTATAAGTGGGTGGGTCATCACAGCTGTATGGATATAATTGTGTGAGTGGGTCATAACCATTGTACGTGTATAAGTCGGTAAGTGGGTCATCAATCGATTTACGTGTATTCATGGGTTTTGTTTCAAGATATAACTTTCTTTAACACAACATATTTCTTTTAGTTTTTATTAGCTAACATCCAGTTTAATTTGTTTTTTTTAATCTATATATTTAGAGAAAAAGTAAAAATATTTTAAAGTTATCTGAAAGATACACTTCCGTAAATGTTAACCTCTAATTTGAATAGGGGTTGATTGATCTAGAAGGTGAATTAAGAGTCTGATAAAGTTACTAGAAACGGCATGGTTTTAGTTTAAGATATAATAGTCCTAAAAGTATGGCTTTTATGTTTTGGTGACAATCACCATTAAGTTGGTTTAATTTGTGAATATCCTACGCGTAGCCACTAGCCAATATTTCTCAGTTAAATCTTATTTCAGTTTAAAATTATAAGAGTAGTTTCAATAGGAAATCAGCTTTGGTAGGAGGGAAAGCCAATTTCATTTGATTGGGTGCCTGCACCAGATGTTTGTTTGCATATAGCCTTTAGCCTAAGGACCTTTGCCTTCAGAAAGTCACAGCCCTTTTAGTAGCACGTTGTGTACACGAGACATTAGAACAAATCTACGACTTCCTTTGTAGTCCTCTTGCTTCGTGTCTTCTTTCCTTCTTTATTTTTTTATGTTTCATTTACTTGAAGGTTGAAAAGTAAATATTTTATTTTCAGTTAATTTTAAAAATACATTAGTAAATTAAGTTGGTGCATTTATAATTTAAGATAAATATAATAAAATAAAACAATAATAACATATTAATTTGATTATTGATCTAAATATAATTTGGCTATTGTTTTAGACTGGTTAATTCAATGTTCCGATATAGTTTTTATTTTAAGATTAAGCAAAAATGTAGGTTCTGATAGTGGATTGTTTGTTTATTATGAACTCTTTTTCAATAAACGTTAATTTTTCCTTTATAACTAAAAAGAACCACTTGTAAATCGTTTTGTATCATAGTTAAAATAATAATTTCATAGATTATACACAGGACACACAAATTTTGATAGTGTAGTATAGCATTGTATTTGATTAAATTAAAAAGTAACGTGCTGAAATATGAATAAGTTTAATTTATAAAACGACATAATATAAAAATTTATCACATACTATTTTAGTAAATCCATCCTCAGACGACTTTAAAAGAAGAAACTTTGCAAGTCGAGGCAAGAAAGTGCGAGATTAATCAGTGAACATGCTATGACTTATGTATCCCGGATGTTCCTTCCGGATTAAGGATCTTACACAGGTATTTCTTCATGGAAAAAATTGTATGAACTTTGTATGGTAATTTATCAATACAGTAAGACAAATGTGAGGTTATATACGTTCAATTTTAATAGTGACTTATTTGAAATGGCTGATGCTATAATTTTGAATATAGATTTGTAATGCCACGTGATAATATTCATAATTTAGCCTAAGTGAAATATTAAAGCTTAAAATAACTAATCAAATAATTATAAAGAATAATTATCTACTATTCTGTTATAGGTAATTATGATCTATAGTTGGAATCTACCCACATTGTGTAGATTATAGCTTAGAATATTATTTTGAAAAGAGATATTAATTTCAATCTTTGGTATTTTATATGATTTAACGAAAATTGCACTATAACAATACTGAGAGTCAAAAATATATCCTAAAAAATGTAATGATAAGTTTAAAAACAAAAAATGGTCAAAGTAATATAAAAATTCCGGTGTTTTCTTAATCAGCATTACATGTTGAAATATACGATGAATTGATTCAATTTTCTTTAGAAATTTGTGAAAATGTCTTGTTAATCAAAGTCACATCACTTTAGTTGGCAATCTTGATATCCTATTGGAAAGAGTAAATTTGGTTGATTACAACTTACTGTATCTAGGAATATCAAATAAAGATGATAGTTTTAACACATTTATCTTTCTTACATAGTTTCAAATAATAAATATGCTCCATAGTTCTAATTTCAGTAGAAACTATAGTTCTACCAGAGATCAAAGAACTAAATATTTATAGTTCTCCTGAACGTAAATAGTTTTTATTCAAATGAAATTAGTTATATGTTTGATAATATCTTTGTAAAAGAGACTATCTCAAACACAATTACAGCAGGTCACATACAGTGTCACGTGTTTATTCCACGACTGAGTTAATTACTGACTACATTTATCTCTGTCATAAATCTGTCTTTACCAACTGCCGGAGTTTTACACTTTGTGGGTTTTTTTGTGTCGTAATTTTGCCGTTCACCAATCTGAACAGATTGCACGTAAAGCTTTATGATCGCCCTGGCTATTGGACTATTAACAATTGACCTTTTGTTCATAATATTACTACATTCGTTCATATACACTCATCACACTCATTCACCACTCATATTCACTCTTATCTCTAAGCTCAGCGTCTTAGTAATGCATAATGAAGGTATTGACAGGGTGTTTCTTTTAAAACGTAATTTGAAATAAAAATGACAAACAAAACTTATATTTATAACACATTTTATTATTATTTAAATTTATTACTACTATTAACATGATTTTAATAACATTTTTGTTTTAATGATTTCATTTTAAAATATTCCTCCACAACAAACACTGTCTGGTCTTCGCTCAAAATCATGTTTCTAACATCAACTTAATGACTTGGCACGAAACCCAAATAAAGTGAACAGCAATGCAACAACGTAAATCAGGTGAAGAACAGGGTAGAAGAGGAACCAGGGCTACCAATCTATGAACTTGTAATTATCTTAAGCCTTAATTTTTTGTACTTGTAAATATGGTTGCGTTTTCAAAGAAACACTCTGTATTATTATTCGATTCATTACTATATTATAACTATTTTAAAACCAATAAACTTTATAGCGTATATATCTTTTATCCAAGTTCTTTATATAAATATATATTTCTTTGCATATATACGCTTATATCTTAATGATCTATGAAATCTGACTATAACTCAGTTATTTTATACAAGTACAATCGATGTCAAGTCGTACATACCAAACCTTAATCAAGTATAACACATACACGGACATATGTGTGTCAAGGCAATAAGTAACTCTTCAACAAAAAAGTTGGTTATTTTCGTGTATTTCTTTATATGATTTCTTACTGTAAGAGACAAGAACTCCTTAAATTTTCTTTGTGACTAACTGAAAGAGTTGAGGTATAAATATCGAAGTACAAAAAAGTATTGTAAAAATTCAAAAACAATAGTTTAAGTCAATATTTAATGTTACTATTATGTGTAGCGAAACTAAACAGCGCCTTACTTTATATTAGTGGCCGTGGTAACAGAATATATTTTCCTTTCAAGGGAATATAGCTAGGGCTACTGAGGGACGTACAGCTTTACATGGAATCCGAACCACGTAGTTCTAGTCTCATTTCAGCAAATTGGCAAACCTTGTACTCAATTCTCTTCCGTACGCAACATCCGGACCCTGAGTAACACAGAAACGGATATCTCAGGCTCACATCGATGGCAACCATTGAACGGACGCCATATCGGTATTAAGAGAACCGATCACCTACAATCTATAGATTGAAAATACAAGTGTCATTTTACAATTAAGTAACAAAAATATTTGCTAATGCCCCTGCAAAATACCCTCTCTAAAACAGCATTAGATTAAATCACAGAGTGTTCCACGACCACGCAGGAAGGGTTGTGTTTAATATTTAAAAGTGCCAATTAGCCTTTTATCACCTTCTTGAATCTGTACTTACCAACAGTCGGAGTTTTACCTGCGTCTTATTTTATTAATTTTGCTGTCACTCTTTGATATTTTAACAAATAAACAGTAAATTGTATTAAGAGTCAAATGAGTTCTCAAATTATGACATCAACTAAGATTAATTAAGGGGCAAAAAGCCTCAATTTGTTAGAAAATAATAACTTCATGTTCTTATGAATAATAAATTTAAATTCCTTTTTCCATCTATCATTAAGTGCGTACCAAAAAGTCCACCTTCCATGATAACAGAGATTACAGAGAAATGTTTATATAACATGTTTTAAATGAGTAAAGTCTTTTCTGAGTACTGTGAACTATTTTGTTAAAAGTAACAAAATACATCAATCTAGACAGGCAATATTTACGTCTACTTCGAAACTATACAAACAGAAGATAATATTATTAAAAGAAAGCTACAAAAACGCGAGATGTAATAAATGGAAGACGACCAATTAAAGTTTCGTGTATTTAAGAGAAAGTAGTTGATGGCATTTTACCACCAGATATTTGAGTATCATAAAATGTTGTTTTTTCCGTTAATTAACAACCGCAACTTAGGTTAACCTAGCACAATCAAACCAAACCTAGCATACCATAACATAAACTAACAAAATCTAACATGTATTAACCAAACTTAACCTAACCAAACCCAACATAACATAACTGAACCTTACATACCTTAGCCAAACCTAGCATGACTAATCCTTACATAACCTAGCCAAACCTAGCATAACCTAACCAAACCTAGCATAACCTAACCAAACCTAACATAACCTAGCATAACCTAACCAAACCTAACCATAGTAGTGGTAGTGAATTAACGGAAAAGGTCCAAAATGTTTAGTACAAATCTTTATTTAATAAAGTTCTAATATTTACAATACAACACTATCAAAACTTTCCTGTTCTAGTTTTTCAAATCCAATATTTACAAAAAATGAAGTAACGAACTTTATACTATTGGCAAACAGAACACTCAAAGGGCCAAAGGATTCAAAGCTTTGACTACTGTCGTGGCCTTGTTGTAGTCAAACAGTATTTCTTTGTCTATTCAGTTTCGAACGAATGTCATTATTTACTCATAGCAAACTAATAAACGTTTCTTAACAAATCCGAGTGGATTTTTATTCCTATTATCGTCAAGCTTCCTGAATATATTTTTACTTTTTCATCAAATATATACATAATTAAATTTAAGTAAAATAGGTATAACAGTACAACTAACTAAAACAGACAATTAATCTTAATCAACTTATATAATAGATTAATATTATTCCTTACTCCAGTAAATTATTGTCGTTTTATACTAATTGGCTTTCTTTAAATGTCGATTCTTAATATGTTCACTGTGTTTTTTTCTTTGAGTTATGATTTTAATAAATTATGAATAGCAATTGAACAGATTTTAAACATTCTATAGCCTCCTTAAGTGAATAATGGAGGTTAAAATGCCTCTTTCGTCAAGCACTTCTATAAATCCAGGTGGATGACTCGAGTTTTGAGGGCAATACCTCATCATCAGATCCTTAAGAAGTTAAGTTGAATTATGACGCTTGAAGACGATGGTAAATATCTCGCCAATAGTTAACAAACACAAACGAAAATATTTGTATTTAAATATATCCAAACGAAAACATTTAATCAAATGTGTTTAAATGTTTTTCGTTTGTGTTTGTGAGTGTGTTTATTAACTAATGACGGGATAATTTAGCATCGACTTCATGTGCCATAATTCAACTTAACCTCTAAGGATCTAATGATGAGGTAATCACCTCTACACGTGAGTCATCCATCTGGATCTAACAAGAAGTGCTTGACGAAAGAGGTACTTTAACCCCTATTCAATTTAACAGTTTTTTTCTTCTTGTAACTAAATAAAATTACAATTCCTGAAAGGGGGTGGATTGAGATGTGGAAGCTAAGTAAGGAGTAATGTCTTACATGAAAATAAGTGTGATTTTTATCCAAAAACATCCAGGTAGGTAAAATTGTGTATAATCGTGTGCACCATATATAACTAGCCATTTACATACATTTGTGCCAACATGTTCAATTGATTACTTTTCAAATTCTATGTAAAAACACTTTAATTATAGGATTATTGAGCTACAAATACATAATCGAAACCATGATTTAAATGTCTACCAACTGTATTTCAATGCAAATCACGAAACTGTCTAAATTAATCTGACAGCTTGTTGCGATATAGAATTCTAAATCCGTCAACCCATCAGTTTTTAACTGTGCGAAAGAATAAATTATTAACTATTTACATTATTTATTTTTTTGTATTATACTTTATTACATTACTATAGTATACATTATATGAATACAATACATTATATGAAAGATGAATAATATAAGCTTTCTGAATATCATATAAGGACAGCTTGAAGTTCTACGCGAATGTTTTTAGAAAAATTTCAATTCGAGCGTACAATTTAAAAAGTTAATATAAGTGTACATAACTTCTAAATAAATATGAACAAAATGGAAATTACATTTATTTAGAACATAATTAAAGTACGGTTATCTCATGGGTTCATATCGTACATAAACAGTTTAATTTCTAAAATATTTATTTATATAAAATTAATCATCTAGTTATACATTCTAAATCTCAAAATTGGTAGCTGAGGAAACTTAGTTAGGCGCTCTCATATGATCATTGATCGTCACGAACCTACCGTCAGCTGAGGAAACTTAGTTGGGCGCTCTCACATGAACGTTGATCGCCACGAACCTACCGTCAGCTGAGGAAACTTAGTTAGGCGCTCTCACATGAACATTGATCGCCACGACCCTACCGTCAGCTGAGGAAACTTAGTTAGGCGCTCTCACATGAACATTGATCGCCACGACCCTACCGTCAGCTGAGGAAACTTAGTTAGGCGCTCTCACATGATCATTGATCGCCACGACCCTACCGTCAGCTGAGGAAACTTAGTTAGGCGCTCTCACATGAACATTGATCGCCACGACCCTACCGTCAGCTGAGGAAACTTAGTTAGGCGCTCTCACATGAACATTGATCGCCACGACCCTACCGTCAGCTGAGGAAACTTAGTTGGGCGCTCTCACATGAACGTTGATCGCCACGAACCTACCGTCAGCTGAGGAAACTTAGTTGGGCGCTCTCACATGAACGTCGATCGTCACGAACCTACCGTCAGCTGAGGAAACGTAGTTGGGCGCTCTCACGTGAACGTTGATCGTCATGAACCTACCGTCAGCTGAGTAAACGTAGTTGGGCGCTCTCACATGAACATTGATCGCCATGAACCTACTGTCAATTTCTGGCACTACTTACGCACTTTGTCTAGACGTAGATCGTGTTCAGTATTCATAAGCACAAACGTGTTTGATAATAAATTAACATTAAAATGGTTAAAACAAAATGCTACGTTGAGAACTTGGCGTTAATTGAATCAATAATGTTAGACAGAATCAGATATTACTACTAAGAATTGAGTCGCTGAAACAGCTTGTGCTTATTGTAAGGAAAACATGAGTAATTACTTGAGTGTGGGATGAGTATAGATGACCTGTGTAGTGTTCTTACTAACTAAAGTCGACTTTTCGATACAAAAAGGCATTTATTAGTAAGGGACCTATAGCTTTACGTGGAATCGCAACCACTTTCTGATTTTCAGTGAATTAACAAGCAAGTCATTTTCCTTTCACAACAACCGGACCCTGACTACCGCCCAATCTGGACACCCCAGACTTAAGTATTAGTGTCCACACATCAGTTACCTTATTTTTAAAAATGTTGATTTTAACATCCAACATTTACTTGGAGGATATAAACTCATGCTAAAAAATCATCATGAGATGCATGAGAGTTAGTGGTACCTTTAATTATTACGTTTTTTTAAATACTTGTTTATATGTAGCTTATTTAGGACCCGCCATCTTATTTATGATTATCAACACAGTACAATGGTGTATTATTTAATAAATAATAAAAAACATCATTTGCTGGCGTGGTGGCTCAGTGGCTAAGATTGGCTCCTGACTGAGGAGGGCCATTTCCAAGGGTCGAATCCCCACTGAGCCAACGGTCGGTACTTCACTCGTTGAATAAAGTTGACGCACAGGCCTGTAGGCCCATATCAATTGGCTAGTGAATTTAATAAAAATAATTTTAATATTGTTATAATGGCTTTATTTTCATCATTCAACTAAAGCCCAATAAGACCAATACGTTTTTATGTAGCCAATAATGTGACGATAGCGTTCTGGGTTAATCGCTTTATTGTCCAAAGACACGTTGTGACATTTCCTGACATTTTAGGATTTAACTCAGATTTAGTTTTTCACAAATCGGTTTGAAACTAAACTGGCTCAAACTGGGTGGTTAAAGTATTATCAATCAAATTAAATCACTAAAACATGATGTCATTTTTTGTTGGAAAAAATATTAAATTAAATAATTAATAATTTTTAAACGTGTTCACATTTATAAACGAAAATAGTTTTAGCTGCCTAAAGGGTAGTTTTCGATCCTCTTGTTGATTCACGTAATTCTTTTATAATAATAAATAAAATCTAAGCACCTTTTGCACAAATATTAATATAACCAATACAATTAAATTCCGAATATAATACGTATTAATATTTTTTAAATATATTTCATTCCGTATTACGGACTAGTCGTAAGTTACCATAGTAAAGTGGCTTGATAGATTCTGTCATTATACACTTGTATATCACATTATTCTATTTCTTGATATCAAAGTGGCCATAACAGTAAGTAACTTAATATCTGTAGAAATTCCTTCCGCAATACTATCGTATGTATGATTCATATTGTAAATCCAACTCACTTTACATTTTGTTTGATTGCTTGATAATGATAATAGAACCTGCATCAATTAACAATCTTATGATTAATTTAATCTTAGTTTAGCTACGTACCTACACAACATTGTAGAATATAACTAATAAAAGGGAGAAAATATTTTAATCCGAATGATAACAACCACAAACAAAATAAATAAACATATTTTTAAGTGCTTTTACATTCAACGTATATTATCAAGTAGGCCAGTTCTTTATTAATACATTCTATATAATTTAACAACATTAAAAATGTTATACTAGGTGACAAACGAGATAATGTAACTAAATATCATAGACATCAATTTAAATATAGGAAATAATAAAAATGTAATGTATTTAAAATTAAATTTAACAGGGAAGCCACAACATTTTATGAAAGTTTGCTCTATAAATCAAAGGGGATGACAGATTTATTAAGAACTTGAGTCCTTCTCTCTTGGATTTTCTTTTGTAATATTTTAATTGAACTTATTATTAATTAAAAAGTTCAGAGCTTCATTCAATAGAAAAAAAAGATTGGTTAAATTAATCTTTTTATAGCTTTAACAATGGAAAAAGTTTTCTAGATTTAAATGAATTAAAATGATTGTTTGGATAATTTATTAAGTAAATTCTATAGCGTGTAACGAACTGTAAGGTTATAACAAATCTTTAATAATAGTGATGATACATTTTAAATTAAAACACTATACAATAAAAAATAAGTGACATATATAATGAAATTATGTGTTTATATGTAACGTTTAGTTTCCAAATCTAAGGATTCTTTAAGATAAATAGCAATGATTCTTCCTTGCTTGATTGGGATTTGATATTTTAAACTGATATTACTCAACCGACTCTGTCAATCGGATTAGCTAAAATTATTCATCACTTCATTATTGCGATGTATGTTAAAAAGAATGTTTCGTTTTTTATAAAATGCTCTAAAATAAGTGAGATGATTTATGTTTAGAGAGTATTTATAATCGTATTCCTATCCACCTTGTATTTTAATTAGATCTAAATTGACTGTTTCCCGCATAAAAAGTATTTTAAATATTTACTACATGCCTGCACAGAATAAATAATTTACTGAAATTTTAAACATGTATGTCTGTTGAACTTAGTTACAAAGTACAGTCACAGTTTATACGTATGCATAAAAAAGATAAATCGTACGCCTTCAAAGCCAAATACCAAACAATAATAATA
The DNA here is from genome assembly GCA_035578905.1 of Stictocephala bisonia. Classification (NCBI taxonomy): domain Eukaryota; kingdom Metazoa; phylum Arthropoda; class Insecta; order Hemiptera; family Membracidae; genus Stictocephala; species Stictocephala bisonia. Next base: position 71,262 of record JAQJVL010000372.1, read on the forward strand.
TTTAAAAATATACCAATAAATAATTTCTAAATAAAATAAACTTTACAGAACAAAGTAGGGCCTACTTGTATCATGGTGTTTAAATATTGATCTCCCGTCACAGAGCTAAATCCAGGACTACTTCTCCGACTGAATGAAGTTCGGGATACTCCTACAGAAAAGAACGCAATGGGCACTCATTAACTATGTGATCCATAGTTTGAACTTCGACTTCACAATCATATGAGTGAACATTTGTCATTTCCCTTAAATATATAATAGTTGCACCTTCCAACATTTTATGCTTTATTATTTATTTTTTATGGTTTCGTAAAATATTGAATAATTCATCAAATACAATAATATTTCACATAAACGTTTTTAAATATTTACGTTTTTCTTTTTCATTTTAGTTCTCTTAGTTCTATATTATTTGTTTATATAAAATGTAGTTGTATTAGACCATGTGATTATAAAGTAAGAAATATTTTTAAAATCTAACATCTCTGACTACTAATGAAATATAAATAACTATACTCTTATAAATTTATAGTAACATATTTTATAATATTTCATATGAAAGATTTAGAATAATTTTATGTTTAGTCAATATTAGATAATAATTTTAATTTTTTATGATAAAAATGTAAAATCAGATATTATAAGCAAACTGTAGTACATAATACTCTTGTAGAGTAGGCTCAGTAGATAAGCCCCTCAACTTTAGGATTACCCTTTTGTCTTCCAAGCTGATGCACCACAAGGTAAATCATTTCCTGTGAATTCTCACAAAGAGGTTAGGACAATAGGAATTTTCTCTTTTGGTGGAGTCCATGAAATATGATTTAACGCTAAATCTTTCGGTCTTTTTTTACTAATTTATAGTATTTTTATGGAAATTTTAATTTTTTTTAGAAATATAGTACTTTTTTGCATATAACAAATTTATAAATAACTTAATGAATAGTAAAGAAATTATCAACAATAAGAAATAAAAATATATAAGATTATTATTAATTGTGTTACATAGTTCCAAAGTTAAAAAATAGTTAACAATTAAATATTTTTCCTCTTACCATTTATTTTTCTTTCAAACAGCTCATATACCAATTCAATTTTATAACAACTTCAGTTCTCTTGTTCTTTTCACTTGATTATGTCAAATTTTAACGTCGAGGACTATTTGGGTATTCACTGTTCATTTATAAAATTACAAACTATGATTTTCGATTCCAGGCAATTTAGTTCAATTAATTTTATCCTATGGTCTGTCAATTAGCTTTAGTATTTTATCATTCAAAGCAGACTAAATAATTTTCTTTGATAATCTCTTGCCATTACAATATGGATTAGCAAATGATTTATTTTTCAAAGAATCTTGAAGGATATTGAAGATGAAAGGGCGCCATACGATTCCACTCTCGTCCTTGACACACGATCCGTCCTTTCACTTTACATCTACCACCAAGGTATTTTGATCTTTGTTTAAATGTATTCGCTTTTCGAGTACATGTAAGCACAAAAAAGAAACATTAATTTTAATTGTATACCTATAATAATAATAATAATAATATCTTTATTCATCTCAAAAATTACATATGTACATATAGCTTCCACCACAAAAACATAATATAAGTAACAATTACAATAATTAACAACAAATCACATACAGTCAAGTACAGAACAAACAATTAAATCCGTCTTATATACACACATAAATATACAATACCAAGTCTGACCTAGAATATTGAAAAGGAAACTAAAAAGAAAAAACTTCTGCTGAGAAAATAAAGATGTAAACCTCCAAGGCTAAGCCTGTGTGGAGGAACTCTTAATATCGAAATTTTGTTAATGCTGTTGACCTAACAATGACACATAAATAATAATTTTACAATAAGATTTAATTTATAATGCTCCAAACTGTACATCAGAAAATATATTTTGTTTGTATAAAATACATATCAATATTTATTTTTAGAGCCTTTATATTGAATGAAAACTGTACTGTGGCATTTTACTTTAAAAAATTGCTAAGAGTTATCTAATGTTTCAATATATTTTTAAAATGGTATACAAATGTGATGTATGAATCATTTAAATGTGAATTATTTACGTATTTAGATAATTTTCTACTGTAAAATTTGTGTGTAACCATTTCCTAATTTTATTTCCAAACATATGAACATTCTCTATCTTTCCTAATTCTGCAGGTATCATATTGAATAAATATGGTGGTAAATAGTTAAAAGATTTTTTATAAAATGTGCTTACCGGTCTTGGAACATAAATAGCTTCATTTTTTCTTAATTTTGATCTGTAAACATTACTTCCACTGCTGCCTTTGCTTCTGATAAAAAATATTTTCAACACCTTATACACATATAAATGTCTAAGTGGAAGAATTCTGAAAGTGGAGAACAGTGGAAAGGATGGTTCACGTCTTGGGTTTTTTGCTATCAGTCTCACATACTGTTTTTGTATTGTAATGAGTGATTTTAAGTTTGAATAGTACGTTCCACCCCAGCATAGGTTTCCATACTCCAACCTACTGTGAACTAAAGAATGATACAAGGTTACATGTTTTTAAGGAAGTAAAATATTCTAATTATGTTATTTAATTTTTTCCTCAGCTCATTTAAATGTTGCTTCCAGTAATATTACTATCCAAAATAACCCCTAAATATTTTATAAAATTTTCTTGAAAAATTTCATTACCTACTAGTATAATTTATATACATATTATACAAACTGAAGTATTTTATATATTCTTAGTAAATAGTTCATCTAAAAAACGCCAAGGAATAAGAGATAAAAGGATGGATAAGGTACAGAATCTCAGATAGGTTTAAATATTAATTTTATCTTATGACATCAGGCCCTCGACATGTCTCATATGCTATTTTGTATTATTTTTGTTCAAATTAATTACCAGATGAATTACAATATGACTATGATGTGTCACAAAATTATCTTCATACATAAATTTTCAAGAAATTAACGTATTTACCTGTGTATTTACGTTGCCATATGCATTTTTTTTAACAGATGAAGATTAATTAAATAAATTAATTTACTGCATTACATTACCATTGAACACTTCAAGTCCATTAGAATGGAGCCCTAAAATCTAACTTAAATAAAGCCTTTTAAATACTTTAAAACTTAAATAAATATTTTTAACCTTACCTTGTCTAACATTATGAAATATCTAACCACCTCAATATTACAAACACCATTGTTTACATTCCCAACAGCTGTTAACGTTCGGAAATCATTATTTATATTTGAACAGCTGTTACTTCTCGATTCATTTTAACCTCTCTCCGTGTTATTCATTGAGGGCTTCCCATTCCCTTCAGGGTGAAAATATTGAGGAATTAAGACCTTATTTCACAACTAAAAACAGAGGAAAATTGTTTTACACCTCAACCATTTAAATTGGTGAAGAAATAAGTGAGGAGTTGCATTGACAAACGGCTTCGTCATATAAGGATATAATATGACTGTTTCAATAATATACACATCAGTTTTAGATTCCAACTGCTATTAAAATTTCATAAAACTAAGCAGCTGTAAATTTTTTTTGCCAGATTTAAGCCTGTCTCCATGTTATTCTCATGGCCGAAAAACGTGTATAGTGGATTTCCCTTAGCTTTTTAGATAAAAATATTAAACAATGAACTCCTAATTAGAAAGGCGCGAATAGGAGCAAATGTATGACACCTGAATTATTAAAACTTATTTTAAAAAATAAGGGAAGAGTTTCGTTAACAAAAACTGCTTTAATTACAAATATTTTTGGATCGCATATGCATAACCTCAAAAAGTGTATAATATGTAAAATAAGTCCAATATAAGAGTTAACAATGAGTCAGTACTTGGATTGTAACAGATGTAATTGGAGTAAACATTTGAAATATTGAAATGTTTGTTTGTGGTGTGGTATACTATGATTTATTGTTACAAATGTTTGTTGTATGGTTTGCACGTTCACTCACTCTACAAAATACTGATTTACATTATTTTCAAATATATTTTGATGTCTAGATAACCTCTCTGTTTATGATTTAGATTAGCGCTCCCTACAGAAGGTACAATTTTTTGTGTTTTTATTTTTTTTTTTTTTTTTTATTTTCAATAGTCAATTAAATTAAGTAAATAAATATTTATCAAATATTCTGTGCATTTTATACAATTCTTCTTGTATTCTATTTAAGAATCTCAGGTGAGAGGGGTTTTGCTGATAGTAATCTGGTATTTCCAATGGTCAATGTTCAGTGTAACAGTTTGAGAACATCCGCATCTACTCAGGCCAGAGGGGTTTTGTTGACCGTAATCTGATATTTCCAAAGGTCGAAGTTCAGTGTAACAGTTTGAGAACATCCGCATCTACTCAGGCGAGAGGGGTTTTGTTGGCCGTAATCTGATATTTCCAATGGGCTGTGACTGAAATTCAGTCAACTGTGACTCACTCACTCAGGAGACTGGTTATTTTTACATTCCTTTAATTATAAATACTTTTTTTTAATATTGATAATACAATTTATTACTAATTTTAACTGTATATGAGTTTTTACCCTGTTTACTATGTAACTAAATAATGGAAACTACAAAATATATTTGCTTATAAAAATGCATGAATTATAGAAAAATACATTTTCTGCATCTGCAAACTTGCAATATAAATATTTAAAATAATTTTTTAAAGAAGAGACCTATGTCCTTCTTAACCTTACTCTGCACATTCCTCGTAGACTATTTATTTGTGCGAGGAAGTTATTCAAACAGAGTAAGAGGCCAAACCGATGCAGTACAAGGAGAATACGGTATTATTGATAAAATCAGTCCATGCCGGATTCGATCCAGCGCTATCTCAAACCCAAGATCAAAGTTCTGACACCTTAGACCGCTCGGCTACCCGTTCATTCCAACATTTTCATATCCAGTTGTTTGTGAGGTATAAAAATGTTAACATTTTTAATCATATATCTTAATAATAAAGAGTAAATATATAAATAGCAAAATAGCGATTGAAGGACTCGAATTAGACTTTGATTCTTATTACGAAATCTAATGAGTTGATTTCTCAACCCAAGTAAAGTTCCTCTGACTTGTAATTTTTATTTATATTTTCTTATTTTATTTTAATTCTATACAGGCTAGTAGACTGTATAGATTATTAAAAATCATTTATATGTTAAAAGTTTAGAACTTTTTTTGTATTTTTAAATATTTGTAAAATTAAAATAATGAAGATATGCTCTTAAAATCTACAAACACTTAATTAAACTGTTTTAAAACGTTCTAGGTACGGTATGTGTTTTATTGCATTAGCAAATAATCGAAAATGTATGCAAGTAACAGGATAAAGTTTAATCGTACAAACATACATATTTTAACTAACTTTAACATATTTTATTAAATTTTATAACCATTTGAAGTTAATAAGCACGCACACAAACAAATAAATATGTTCTTGAATGTTGGATGAAACAGTGTTATCAAACAACAACAAAATCTAACAAACTACCCATATTAGAAGTACTAAAAACAGATTAAACATTTTAATCCTAAATAGACAATTTTCGTACTGGACTGAAAAATATTATATATAAGTGTTGAAAAGGTAATTATTTTCAGTTTACGAAATAAAAATAAATAGGATAAAATTATTTGCCAGTCCAGTACAGTTATATGGAGCTTGGTCAACAGAGAGCCTTTCACCCAAGTAATTGACAGAGACCTTTCATATTGGATATATGAGCCTTTCACACAGCTGTTCCTTATAACATCTACTTGGGAAAACCATTTCCTTTGGATTTAATAGTGGAGTATTTTGTCATTTAAAAAAATAATTGTATAGAGGGTGTAAATTAAACAATGTATTTACTACCTTAAAATAATGCAATTGACTATATTTAATCGGCACCTCTCAATATACAGTATTATGAAACAGTCCATCACTTCCATTCATATAATAATTACTGAATAAAAATATTTGTTGTGAGCTGTATTGTTATCAGTGGTGCCTATTTAATTTCTGTATGAATTCTGCATATTTAAAAAACTGATTTTCAACCCAATTATTTTTTTTGTATTTTATTATAGTTGATATTTCAAGTTAACCTTGTTTAATTTGTGGCTCAAATAAGTCTTGGTTTCTATCAAAACAAACTTTTACTATATTTTCTCTATGAATAATCTTTTTTCCATTTTATTCGTGATGAAATAATATGTATTTGTAAGAGCAATAATAAAGCATTAAAGTTCTTCTTTTCATTATAAATTCACTGGTTTTGCTACAGCCAGAGGTCCATTGTTAGTGCAGGCAACAACTTGGAACCACTGAAAGGAAGGAAGCAAATACAACCTCGCTTATATTGTTGGTATTCACACAAAACCTGATATTTTAGACCGGGAAATAGAATAAATTTTGACAAAAGGATTCTTTTTCACTTCATTATACTACTTTTCAAATTTGAAATATTCCCTATCAATGTAATTTTATATAGTAATCAATTAGTGATCATCTATTTCTAACTGCCACTAATTGTGTACCACTTTCTATAGGCCTACGCTGCGGCCATTAGAAAGCGACATCTGTTATTTTTTTATCTATGGTTTTATGAGTTTGTTTGGTGTAAAATTTTAATCAATGAAAATGTTCACCAATTATTTTTTTTTTTATTTCATACTATTTTGGAAAACATTTTCTTCTTTTGAAATTAAATAAATTGTTCATTAGCAATGCAATGATCATTAATGTTTAAAAAACGAAAACTATCGATTTTAGTTTATGTAGTTGGATACACTTTCGATTTTCTTTTAAAATTCACCAAAATTGCTGTAAAAATTAAATTATTGTAAAGTAGTTGGGAGAAAATTGAACAAGGGAGTGAAGATTTACTACCTTATTGTACATTTATATAGTAAAATTTATATATAAATTTTACTATATATGTAATTAAAGTGTTAATAAATTGCACTAAAAATAAAAAAATAAATAAGTTAGGACTCGTGTTAATAAATTGAATACTGAAAAACGAAAACCAATTACATATTTCTATTTTCATTGTGTAACCTCAAATTGTTCCTTGTATTTCACACTAATTGACTCAAACCTTCAATATGGTACAGAATTGCATTTTTGTAGAGGACCATACGACAACTTAACTAACAAGCTTTTCGTAACTCATAAACAGTTTGCCAGAATAATTCTTTTTAAACCATGAAGAGAACCTACTTAGCAACTACTCAAACAATTTAAGATTCTACTTGTAATTTTTGTTTATTTTTAAAGTCCTTAGAGCATTTTACAAAATTAGGGGTTTCTATAATGTTGATAATTTATATTATAATACGGGTACAACTCTGAATTTGTTTATTACACCAAGAGTTAACAAATATATATATATATTTTATATCATTTGTATAGTTAGGTCCATAATCTTTCTTCCACAAAAAAATTGATTAGTGAAATTAATTATATCATCCCGTTTACATCCATAGTTTCTTGATTTTTGATGTTTTCATACGCAGCAATAGTATTATAGCTAATAAATTTTAATAATATTTGTAACTATATTAGGTAATAATATTGCAATTATAAACTTCAATTGATGCACACACGATTAGGTAGCATCAGTTAAATATTCTACTTTACTAGCGGTACATCGTCAAAATAGAAGACTACTGGACTTTAAAATAATATTTTAATAGTTTTTAAATGACCATACATTTCTGGTAAGTGATGGTTATTATTTTTCCAGTTTTATTTATACTGTACATGGTTTTTTTAATTGATGGAAATAAATAAATTCTTATTCTTCTCACTACAATATTATCTTTATAACAATTTTAAATAAAGTATGTGTATTTTTTATGAATACCAGACACTTTCTTTTATTAAATAAATAATTTGTTTTGTTTGGTTTATTTATTTACCTTCATAAATATTTGTATTACTTTATTATTATCATTTGTTTTCAAGTCAAAAAGATATTTTCTTCATTGTTTTTACTTTCTCCCATATAGAGAAAGTATAATGATTGTCAAAAAGAAATGTTTTACAAGTTGGTCTAAAAATCCATTTTAGGGTCCCCTGAACCCAAAAATTGTTTTTTTTTAAGAAAAGAAATTGTATTTCTGTCCGTATGTGCGTCTGTCTGTGTGTATGTGCACTTAGCTGAAGACCAAATGGATGGATAAATCTTTATGAAATTTGGCGTGAAGGTGTATTTAGCCAATATCTCCAGACAATTTTTTTCACTTTTTTGAAATGTTAGTGTTTTTATTTTTAAGGGCAAAAAATACAAAATTGAATTTTCCAAACAATTCATGATTTTGATTACATTTTCAATAAATATGTGAATTACAATTTAAAATATTTTAGCAAAAACCGCATGTCATATCTCTAACTTGACTATTTTTTTTAGATATGGCCAAAAACATATTTGGGAATCAAACTGGTAGTTTTCAAAGTTTTGATTTTTTTAATGTTAATAAGGGGGAGTGTTTGTGCCAATTCCTTAGAATCATTTATTTATTTATATTGTTTTATTACATGTGAACAGCTACTAGGCCACGAAAAGTGTAATTTTATAATGATTTCTGAACTAAACCAATATACGTAGGAAATAGGCTAATACAATTATTTATATTGTAACAGCTTTAAGAGTGAGCCTTTTTTTTCTGTTTTTCTAATCCAATACTAGACAAACTGGAAGTAATGAACTTTGTACTATTTGTGAACCGAACACTCAAAGGGCCAAGGGCCAAAGGAATGGAAATTGCTAATGAACTTGGAATTTAATAATGCGTAAAAGTGATTCAAATCGCTTTTCGAGTTAGGCTTTCAATTATGGTAGGATTTTCGAGACCTTTAATTATACAAAATATAAAAACAAATGGTTTTTTCATATAATAAATCTTTACAATATTAAAATATGTTTGCCTTCAGTGCTTTCATTGTATTGTTTTTAGTTTTTTTTTTTTTTTTTTTTTTTTTTTTTTTTTTTTTTTTTTTAGTTTTTTCTTATTTATAGTTTTATTTGAGCTCCAGAGGTTCGTCATAACAAATCTATTTATTATTCATTCATTTCTAATAAACTGTGTGTTTCAATGTTTGTTTATAAAGGGAGTCCAACGTCAAAAATCAAAAATTAAATTTTTGTTATTATTGTATTGTAATATTTGTTTTTATGAGCATTTTAATATTAAATACATTAGGTTTATGTGTATCAGCATTTTAAATTTATTTTCAAAAATAATTCGGTATGAAATTTATATACTATTGCCTGGTAACGACTGATCAACTGAAATATCTCAAATAAAATTTGCAATTACTATTACAAACTATATTTATGTGGATGTAATGTTGGATACAATTATATGTTTCTGGTGTGAATCAGCTGAGTAAATAAACAACGGAAGTAAACAGTGAGTTATTTGTGTTTGTCAGCTGCTAAAGCTATTGTTGTTTGGTTAGATTTATCAGTTTTGTTGTGAATTGTTTATTTTATTTTATTTTTTTATTTACATGATTTATGAATAATACCAAGACAGAAAAGTTGGTGTACTAATCTAACGTTCATAGGAAATATATGTAACAAAAATCTCAATGAAGGTAATTGTAGGCCTCCAGAACTTAGCCTCTCTACCTGAAAACCTGGAGCTTCTCTACTTTTGGATAATCACTTGTTTTCGTAAATGCTAATTTGTTGTACTTAAGTACACATAACTCAGAAACAAATAGATATATTTCCAAATAACATGGACATTTCATAGATTGGAGTATAACGCAACTGTTCATCTAAATATATTGTGTACATATTTCAACTTTCTTACATAAATAAGATTTTTGTATTGTATTCTTAATATTTCTTCATACTTTTCAATTGCCAAAATTTTACCACAAATGCTTAAATATATCTTAATAAACAACAATGCAAAATTTCAAATTCATGTGATAATTACTTTTTGAGAAATCTGTACCTAAACTTTATTAAATATGTACCTAAACTTTATTAAATATGTACCTAATTTGTGTTATAGGGCCGTTGGACTCCTCTTAATCTAGATCTATAAATAAACCATTTCATCACAAAACCTTCTCAATAGTATTATGTAATGCCCCTCAATAACCCGTTTTAATAAAATTAACTTTTAACTTTTTTTATCATAGAGGATCTCTTTAATAAGAATCCTTCCTAGGTATAGTCAGAGACCAATTTCATTCGATTGAGACCCTAAACTGGATGCTTATTTGCAAATATCCTTTCATCTAAGTGCCTTTGGCATCATGATGTCACAGCCCTTAGTACAAACGGTCCACATAATGAGTTTCCCTTTGCTATAGCCCACACTGCACAGAGGACATAATGGACATCTACAGTAAGCTCTGAGGGTTTCTTACTGACTGACGTTCATCCTTATTTACTTCATATTTCCTTGAAAATGTTCCTCAAATGTAGGGTGTTTCTATTAAAACACAACACTATTTACAAGTATAGAAAATGAAGATTTAAGATAATGACAAGTTCATAGGTTGGTAGCCCTGGTTATTCCTATTCCTTGACTATCAGCTGGTTTATATTGTTGCATTGTTTTTCCGTTTATTTGGGTTTCGTGCAATGTCATTAAGTTGAGGTTAGAAACACGGTTTTAAGCAAATACCAGAGAGTGTTTACTGTGGAGGAATATTTTAAAACAAAACCGTTTGCTTTATGTCAAGATGCTTTCAAATAACGATTTCCAGTTACAGGTAATGGTAAATCTAACAAAAGTTCTTTTTACAGTCTTGTAATGAAATTTAAATAAATATGTTCATTTTTATTTCAAATTGTGGGTTGCGTGTTAAAATAAACTCCCTGTATAATCAATTAACTAATTGTTTAACAACGTTTTTGTAGTTATAATTAACTTAATAAAGATAATAAGGTCGTAAATGTCTTTACAATAAAGTTGATCGATATATGTTACTTTCAAATAATTAGTTTGATAGTTAGCTCATAACTTGTTGTTCAAAATGCAAAAAAATAACGTCAAACCACACAAATTATTAAAATATAATCACAAATGATACAAATATTATGATGATCGATTCCAGCAAACCACATTTACCGTCCTCAGACCAGGGGGTTCATTAATAGTTCATTTGGTTTTACATTTTAATAAATTTGTGTTGCTTGGTATTCATTTGTATCGCATTTCAAATATTCTCCATTTTACAATAAAAAACTTCGTTTGTCTATAAAAAACAATATACCTTTTGCTAGCCTATTAGTTACACATCTACCTGCAATGAACGACATTATAGTTTAAATATATGGCTTTATTAATGTGAATTACAAAAAGATTGCTAAGATGTTTTTGGATCGTTGAGCCTTAACTATCATTTCATTTATACAAAGATTTATTTCTCGTCCAATTTAGTGTCCTGCGTAATCACCTGTTTTGATGTGCAATTGTAGAGTGCTACAATGTAGTTTTAAACCAATAGTAATAGAAAATCTCACATTAAATAAAATACTAGCACAAATATTCCTATTATATCTTATATATGTATATTTAAGGAATAGATAATCAAGGGTTGTGTCTATAGTGAGAATTCCTATAGTATATAAAAATAAAAAATAGTTTTTCAGTATAGTTATGAAATAAAATATTATTGTACTTTCTAAATAATTGTAGAAGTAACTGCACTGCAACACTACGCCGTGGTAGATATTCCAGCATAATTTCATTTATTACTTTCTCCCATATGCTTTAGCATAGAGAAAGTATTGTGATCGTGTATATGTGCAGTTCGCTAGAGACAAAACGGATGGATCAATTTTTATGAAATTTGGTATGTATATGTATTTTAGCGAACATCTCCAGATCATTTTTCTCTTTTTTGAAATTTGAGTTTTTTATAGGCAAAAAATACAAAAATTATATTTTCTCAAAAACAGCTCTAACGATTTTGTTTCATTTTCAGGAAAGATGTTAATTACAATTTAAAATATTTTAGTCAAAACTGCATGTCTCTAACTTGGCTAGTTTTTTATTATGGCAAAAAAACATATTTTGAATCAAACTGGTAATTTTCAAAGTTTTGATTTGTTGTTATTCATTGGTATGGGTACGTTTATGGGTGGGTGGGTGGGTCAATACCACTGTACGTGTATGGGTTGGTGGGTGGGTCAGTACCACTGTACGTGTATGGGTGGTACATTAGGGCTGTATAAATTGAGTAATTTATTATGATTTGTCATTTTTCGTGATGGTGTAATACATTAGTATGTTACATTAGTAACATAAATAAAATAAGCTTCTCATCATTAAAATAATAAAACTTATTCTAAGGTCTGGCATGAGCTATGGTCCCTGAAGGATTAGGTAGCACTCAATACCTCATCCCTGTTCCATACCTACAGTTTAATATGGAGGAAAGATTGTGCCAATTCCTTGGACCATTTATTTCTTTATAAATAAAAATCCGCTTTGTTATAAATCATAGTACTTTGTAAGAACACTTTACAGTAAAAAAACGTTCCTTTGTAATACAAAGATTTTTTAAGATAATTGAAAGTGGAAGAGATATCAGATCCCATTTCATTCCATGAAGCTTGAATCATCCCTTTAACTCTAAGCCAAGGGAAAGCTTTCTTGAAATTTGACTACCGAAAGAAACGCAAAACACTGTAGATTCATCAATGTAATTAAATATAAGTTAAAAGTAGAATACTTTTAAAAAATAAGTTTTTTTTAATAAGGGAAAATAAAAGTAGAATACTAAATGAACTAAATATAACATAACCTAGCTTAAAACTGGGAAAAAAATAAAATCTGAATTAAAAACAATTTCGTTATGCCTGACATAACGGGTGAACTGCTGAAATTGTACAGATGAAAAATAAATGATTTTATTTTAAAGAATATATTTTTGCAATTAATAGATAGTGCCAAAACAATCAAATAAAATCTTAATGAGAGCCTCGTTCAGGCTTAGTGGCTAACACCCCTGACCTTAGTGCGGCAAAAAAACATAGTTGGGAATCAAACTGGTAATTTTAAAGTTTAGATTTTTTAGTGTTTAATATGGGGGAGTTTATGCTAATTCCAGGGAACCGTTTTTTAATTCTTATATTGACTTCAATATTTTCATAGTCAAGAGAACCTGAGCACTGCACGAAAATAATTACGATAGTTTTGGCTGTATTAATATGTGAAATGTATTAATAAACTAAGTTACTTGGGTATGCCCGTGTAAAAATGTTTCTACATCTAATCATATAGATGATAAAGTTAAAGTCGGCAGTAATGGCGAAGTGTTGTAGTCCATCTAGTTGGGAACTAAGTGTAGCCGTCGTAGGCATTGGGTTCTACGCTAGTTCCTCTACACTACTAGAGAAGTCTGGGATGTCCATGTTGGATGGTAGTCAAGGTATAAATACTGTGTAGCAACGATAAATGTGTATTATGCGTGTAATTTCACTGAAAATCATAGCAATATTACGTGAATCGAATTCCATTTAGCTGCCTAGCTATTGAACTAGAAATAAATAGTTATTTCAGCGGAACAGTCATACTTAATTATTAGGAATGACTAAACTTTTTTTAACATTACACTCATTCGCCCTCATATTCACGCATATCTTGAAGATTCGAGTTTTAATAATGAATTAATGTAAGGAATATTGCACCTCTTGTAAGCGTGATAAATTCAGGCTGTTGGTAAAGACATATTTAGGGAGTGATAAATGGACACACAGTAAAAGGTAAAACAGGTCCCGTTTTCTTGATTGTGGAATGAATACAAGGTAATTTAAACCTTTTGTTTACTGAAAATGATTTCCTTAATATCGCCCTTTTACAACATGACAATTGCTATACTAGTTATACTAATAAATTAAAAATACTGCATTTTATATTATCGATTCGATTTAACAAATAATGTCACCTAAACCCCTTCTCAAAAAATAGAGCTAATCACAACATGTATTGTAATTTCCAATAAGTAATAAAAGACTAAATCAGTCCATAGGTTATTAGTCATTACATCATTTCAAATAGTGAACTTCCTTTACTACGTAACATCGTTAATTCTTTAATAAAATTAAAATCTTTTCCCAATTGTGTGGAGCAAATTTTGTTTGTTTTGTGTACTGCATAGAAACTTTTATATGAATGCCTATAAATATCATTCATTTTAAGATCCCAATTTAATCTCTTTAGAAATGTATTCATATGAAATTGTGTTTTAACATTTTTTCGTTGATATCGTGACTTTGGCAGTGCCTAATTGGTTATATTATTTTAACCCTGTTAATATTTTTATATTTAGTAGAAGTTCATTTTGTTGTACCCCATTCTATGATCTAGGTTAAAATGTAGATAATTATCAATGTAACTAAGTTTATTAGTTTAAGATCGTAGTTTTATAACTTGTTTGTGTAGATGTAATTTAGTTTTTAGCACTTGAAAACGGTTTGGGTTTTACCAAATCGAAACGTCGTGATTGGTAATTTTTCACATAATGATTGCAAATGTCCAATAACCTTTGCCTTCCTCATCTGATACTCCATCATTAACAAATTTAAAAAACAAAGCGTATTAAATTATAATTTAGTTTATTAATATCGCTTAAAAGATAATTCTTACAAAATAAAACTATTATATAGATTTGCTGGGATAAAAGGTTTGCAAACGTTTTACTTGACTAGTCACCAAGCGGCAGGAAATGTTTTTAGTCAGAAGAGTAGCTCAGCAATAAACTTCTCTCTAATAATTTCATTTTGTGACTTGGAGTGAAACATTGCTAAATGTGTCTGATCATTGCATTACCTAATTGCTGGCAATTCAATGGCTGACTTATTTTTACAAAATATCTCTAATAAATCTTCTTGAATCATCTTGTATTTTTACGCCACTTATATTTTTAATACCAACTTAAGAACATAAATATGCGTCTGTATTGAGATACAATAATCCTCGCCCAATAGTACAATAAGTCCTACTTGTGTTAGATAGAAATATTGATCCAAAAAATGTTTGTAAGGCCATTTATTTCAGAAAATTCTAGTAGTTAGTGTTTTAAATGGGTCCTAAAATATTTTAAAACATGGATATTTATCAATATTTTGCTGTGAAGTTATTAGATATTTTTTGCTAATAATACCTTCACGTATTAATATACGTGAAAAAATTATATAATTTAATAATGATTACTATAATTGTTTGAAACACGCGAATGAAATTTTTACTGGTTTAATAGTACAGAATTGAGAATAAATTGTAAAATAATTTCTAAATTTAAATTTTGTTTGATAGAATATATTTTCATCGAGTAGTTGAAAACGAATACGAGAAGATATCAATACACAAATGTTTGTTTTATTTAAATACAGTTTTGAAATTTTCAACACTTTCTGTATTATGTAATGTGAAACATTTTTATTTATGTATACGCTTTGTTTACTTTGGAAACAAATCATAAATCTCACTGGAAGATAGAAAAGTACTAGTTAATACACTTATGTTTGACCAAATACTATTTTTTTCTTTATATTATTTTCTAGCTAATAAAATACCAATAACTAAATCCGTAAGCTGACTAAACTACTGCGCCATATTTATTATTAAGAGTTAATGTGCCAATAATAAACACCATGTGAAGCTATTTTTACTTAGTAAAAGTTAAATAATAACTTTTGTCTTTTTTAATTTTTGCTGTAAACATCTTCTTCCAGTGAGTGAATAGTTCATAATAAAAATAATAATAACAAATATATTAACTAAAGCATTTCTTATATCTGAAACGTAAATACTTAATTGAATATTTCAGTTACAATTAAAATTCCACCATTTAAAGGATAACGACTATTATTACTATTTAAAAACATTTATATAAATTTACATTATGAAAAGTTAATCAATGCACAAAGACCGTTGATAAATTAGGAATGGAGACTACTAAAGACCTGACATTAAAATTACTCCATCTCTAGTATTCATACAAAAAAGAGTAGTTCGTATCATGGCTGGGCTGAACAAAAGAACATCTTGCATAGAGTACTTTAAATCATTTAAAATGTTAACATTAGCAATGATATACATTTATGAATTATTATTATTTTATAAATTTAAATCCACAACAATAATAACTGGCGCTAATATTCATAGCCATAATACGAGACAAAGAAGCCAACACAGACAGGCCTCTCGTAGATTAAAATCAGCTGCCTGGCTTCCTCAAAATAGTTGGCATAAATTATACAACAAACTGCCGGATACGATTAAACAAGAAGTTTGCAATAAAAAATTCAAGTCTACTACACCAGTATCTTTTGGATGGAGCTTGTTATTTGATTTTCGAATTTCTTGACTTGTAATCACCGTTTTATTAGTTTTTCTCTTAACAATATTTTAAGAGTTATGTTTTGCATATATTTTTGCTATAACGGGTTGTTATGTGTTGTACAGAAGATGTATATTTGGTAATTTGACAATATTTCTTTCATGATTAACACATGGAGCATTAATTTTGGTTTAGTTTTTAATTGACGTTTGTAATGCAATGTAATGCTGTCTACTACAAATAAACATATTTTAATTTGAACATCCACTCATTATGATTTCAAATTATTTTGGTTTGAATAAATCTTTCAGATAACATTTTTAAACACTTTCAAAATGTCAATGTTTAATTATTTTTTTAAATAAATATATTTTTCATTTTTTACTGCCAAAAGGTTTTATCTGTTTATGACAAGTTTGTAAGCGTAAATAAAATACTGTACTTAAAATAATAATTCTACAATAAAAATAATAAATAACTAAAAAAGTGTGTGAAAAATAGTACCCATATATTATTAATGTATTTTATTTACTATAGTATAAGTATTATTATTATTATGAATAAACAATAAATACATATGGGTAATGAGAATGAATGAGACTTTCAGGGAAAGGGAGAGAGTTATAAAATGTCTGCTCTGAGATGACAGCTGACAAACGACACTAAAGCCTAAGTTAAATTGCTTATTTACAACGGGGAAAAGTAGTATATTTGTAATGCACAAACACAATATTCAGATTAACATTTAAGACAACGACACAACTTGCGCTTTGTCATTCATTAATTCTATCATTTTACGGTGTGTATGAATAATTTGTGTGAAATGACTAAGAGTGCAAGATGAGTACGGATGGCTTTTGTAGTGTGTAGTCTGGTTACTGACAGGGAATACTTATTTAATAATAGAACAAAGCAAGGGCAGCTAAGGAACCTACGTCCTTGCGAAAAATCTGAATCGTGTAGTGTTGGTGGTTATCTCAAATAGTAACCATTAAGTGGACACCATGTCGGTATTCTACAGCCTACAATCCCCATAGGCACTGCTGGGTTTCATAATAATCATTAGCTGAAAGAAATATTTATTATTAACCAAAACGCATACAAATGGAAATGTACTAATATTGAATCACTTAACCCTCCCGCCCCCATGATATATACATATATTATTAATTTATTATTTATTACTATTACATGATATATTTATTATTTATTATTAATATCTATTATAATAACTAAATGTTAACCAACATTTAAACCAAATACGAGGGTTAAATCATTTAAAGGATTGTCCAGTTTATAAGCTGATAATCTGTTAAAGCCACTTTTAGGTTAATCACTTTATTTCACAAAGCCATGTTGCAATATTTGCCGGTTAATCGGGGTCCGGATTGAACAAAGCTTCAGTTTTCACATATCGGTTTTACATCAACCTGGCTTAAACAGGTGTGATTAAAGTATTTGTCGCTCTGCTGATAATAAAACAACTCCCCAACCAGTTATTGGAAAAAAGTCAAAATATGTATTTTACTAATTATTAATTTTAATATATGTTTTATTATGGTTTGGTAAATAGTCGTCCTTGTTTCTTTGAAAAAAACTTACTTACTGCCCTTTTTGACTTTGTGGAAAAAACATTAAATCGATTCTATGTGACAAATAACATGATCAAAAATTCTATATTTGTCAGTACCCCTAAAAGTTTTAATTGTGTACAATATGAACTGTTTCCATAAGTAGAATCAGCCGGTATTCACTATGTAATTTTGACTCTGTTAAAATATTTTATGTAACTTTAACTGTTGTAGTTAAGTTATTGTAGGATACAGAAAAAAATCTAATACTTTACTGTGATAGTTGAACTTGTCTATCTAATTATCATATTCAAATATCCCCATGTAACAGGTTCTATATTTTATATATTTACTATATTTTTATTAATTTTTTTTCTTATCAAATTAAGAGCCAAATTTATGAAATAACATTGTAAACATTGTTCTATGTTTTAATAGTTAATTTATTTAACAACTACCATTGGTTCATTAAAAAATATATTACAGTTTCATTTCATTTTAAATTGCAATTAGTCAATAGAAAATATCCCTAACGGCGTTCCTTCAGTTAGTAATTGCTCCGTTAGTCATGTTTTACTTTCAAGACTGAAATAAATGTGCACCTGAATGTGCTATTAATAAATAACTTATAAAAATAATACTAATATATAATGTAAAAATATCGTGTTAAGAATAAAAACGTTGGCTAAAACAAAATTTATTAGCCCAAGAATATAATACAAAAGACATTCTAATTCCATTATAACGCCTGCATTACGCATTTGCTGCAATACCCGCACTACATCCCTGTACCTGAATCACCAGCCAGGCGCCGTTGTAATATCTGTATGGGATATTTTAAATTAAAACAACCTTTATCACCTCTATTCTCCATCAGTAATTCGAGGGGTCGTAAATTATTGGAGAACGAAAAGTTTTTAAATACTCCTCAATCTGGGACTTAAAATATAAACTCCATAGAATATTGAAAATAATAATGTATTCATAGGTTTAGGAAAAGCCTTAAGACATTTGATTTATGACCAGTTTAAAGAGGGGGTGATTGAGGTTTGAATGTAAACGTAGGCAGTGATGAGAGTGTGTCCTTGTAAAATATAGTGATTAGCAGTTATTAATAAAAAGGGTAACTTTAAGAACACACTGAATGGTTATTTAATTTGTTATTATGTTGAATCTGTATTGACTGCTTCGTAATTATAGTTAATAAATATAAAATCACATGTACATCTTATACCTTTTTTTCCAGTACTGTATGATGTATTTTTTCTCAGGTTAGGTTTTTCAACCTCAGAACAATTTTATAATAATTAAATGTATAATAATACGTGGTTAAATTTTAAATATTCAAGCAAAACCTTTTAGACAATAACACCGTGCCTGTATGGGTGGGCGGGTGGGCCTCTGTTTCCTTCTTCTCTGTGCTAGGTATCAGCTGTCTGCAGTCAAGAGTGTTAACCACCAATCACTTAATTCCTTCAGCAACATTTTGTGTACAGTTAAACTCCAACCATCCGAATCAATTGGGATCAGACCCCATTTTGATAGTCAAAAATTTGGATTCTTGTCAACAAACAGTCCATTTTATTGAATTACTGTATGTATGTTGAAATGGGATTAATATGGATAAAGGGGGACACCACAGCCAACTAGTATAGTTGTTAGTTTGTCATGATGTACGCAGTCTGTTATAAAACCTGTTATAAAAGTGTATAAAGCAGGCCAGTTATAAAACTACAAAGTGTTGGTTGACGCCTACAATACATTCGCCTACCCGACAGAAGGAAATTGACAGTATCAACCACGAAATTTTTCTTAAATTTACTCTTTTAAAGTTATATTGGCCCTGTATGATATTTGGGGTGTATAGATTGAAATGTGTTTTTTTACAGTTTCGTAAAATTCAATAAATATTGTGATACTGATTTAGTTATTAGACATATATTATCTGAAGTTATTGGTTTGGTGCATTTTTACGTTCACTTTTAGTTGTGGTTTGTTCTTTGTACATAATATTTTAATGGAAAACATCTCTTGTATACCAATATATATTTCCTAAATAAAGTTACGTAATCTTACAATTAGATAAAAATCTATTTGTTAGTGCGCGTTGCGCGTGCGTGCGTGCGTGCGTGTGTGTGTGTGTGTGTGTGTGTGTGTGTGTGTGTGTGTGTGTGTGTGTGTGCTTGTGTGTGTTTTACTCAATCACACAAAAATTACTGAACCATTTGAAATTTTGAAAAATTTCAATACATCATTTGAAATGTTGCGTAAATCTTCTTAGTATATCTGGTTATTAAATAGGCCTATCTTTATTTTTTAATTCCATAAGGAAAACGCCATAGAGGTTCTAATAAATATAAATGCAACAACTACAGCAATACCAATTTGAAAATTAATTCTTTACAATAGTTTTACTAATCAGCTGTTGGAATAAATGAACAACTTACATATTTCTGAAGTAAATACTGGACCAAACCTAACTACAACCACGGCAACCAGAAAAGACTTTAGGTATCACGACGAGGTTGCGCAGTACACTGTGACGTCACATGAGCGAAATCACCTGGTTTGATTATTCGATAAAATACTGGTAACTAAATCTACCAATCACATGGAAGCCTTTAACTAAATAGTTTACCATTTATCTACCAATTATCAACTGGAATTGTAAACTACCGGAACTAGAACAGTTTTTTTGTGTTTTTTGTTGCCATTTCGCCCATGTGACGTCATAGGAGATGAGCATGATACCTACCGTCTTCTTTCCTAGGGATACCGTGAGGACAACGTATTTTCGTGTTATACAGATGCCATTAGGTACATGTTTTGTATTACTGATAGCAATAAGCACAATATAAATCAACGTAAACCCCGTACGAGGACGGGTACTGTACATTACTAAATATAGTTTAAGCAATGTCATACAAAATATAAAAAATAAACCTTTCTGCCAACGATTACAACCACTGACCATACGTCATGTCGTTATTAAGAGGGCTGAAAACAGAATCCATCGCCTACGATTCCCACAAAACTAGCTCTTAAGTAGCTGTGGCAAATGCAATATACAACGGTTTTAAATTTCAAACATAAAGTATTCAATATATCTCTTTGTGTGTGGAAGCAGTGAGTAATTTTAAAATTGATAGGATATTCTTTTGTAAATATATTTACAAAGAGAATATTGACTTAAAACTAGCTCAGGTTGAGGCACAGGAAGTAGTACTTGACTACGATCTTATATTGAGGGCTTCGTTATCAGTACTCTTTGACCTTAAGGCAAGTGCCTTTACGATGTCGTACCCTGCAGCACAAATTGTCGTCATAACGAGATCGAGATCCCCATACAGGTGTTTGCACAGAGCTGTAAGCAAACTGCAACCTCCTCAATCTATATGATGTTTCTTGTACAATATTTAATCTCGTATGTTTCATAGTTAATCTAAGCTGAAAAATAAAAACTCTTATGGAAACATGATTTTCAAACTGTTTTTTTATTCATTTGTAGCCGGATGTCTGGTCATGATTGACCTTCAACGATGAGTTTATATTAACAAATATATAAGTAGAAAGATTATTTATTTCTTCACGTAACATTTTTAACCGTAGCGTTATTCTACGAGAGTATATCTAATCAATTTGTTTTACAACCAAATATACATTTAGATATGAATGTAACTGTTCATATCTAAATCTGAACAGAGATTTATTGGGTGCTAATCAGAGCACTCAGGGAATATTAGCCTTGATTAAATACAATATAAGTTTCTTATGAAGAATCATGTTTTATTATAAATATACATCTTAAAACTACTCATATTTTAGTGTGTTAATATAAATCTTAATTTGTCATTTCATAAACGAATTTAGCACAAAAACTCTGAGATATGTATTAACGATTTTCCCTCCCTTTCTTCTTCTAGAGTCGTCTCCAGTCCGAAACAATCAGAAAATATCAATTCGTTATTGTTTATTTGGTTTGTATTGAGCATTGGAAGAACGTATTTTTCCTTTTCGTTTTTATAAATAGCACGATATTATTCTTTTTCTTATTACTTTTATTTTTTATTTGAAAATCTTCATTAAGTTCATGGATATTTAGTTATTTTACCTTAGATTAATATTCTAGTTATTAATTCGATCATTAATAATATATTATCTTATTACGATGAGTTGATTTGGGAAAAAATGTCATTATTTATTCAAACAATCATTACTGGTTATGCACAGTGACTGGCATCATAACTTCTTCCCAGGCTTATTATCTCTGTGGAAAATATATCCGTCTAAAGAGTTCATTATTATTGTTAGTATAATACCTTATGGAATAAAATATATTTTTATTTTACATGTAAAATGCATTTTTCTACCCAAGTGCATTTAAATCAATTTATTTCATAATATAGAATGCCTTTAAAAAAAATTTTTTTTTAACTAAAATGTGTAATGGTTTATTCATCATTAATGAATATACCGTAATCTACTAGCTGCCAGTCCTTCCTTCGCTATTGGGGGTTCTTTACGCTTGCTTACCTTTCTCTCCGTGGTTCACTCTAAAAGTCTAAACCATCGTATATAAAAGCTCAGCATGCTGCCGATCTTCTAGATAACAAAGTTTTATGTTCTAGAAAAACTTAGAAGTCTACTTTGGTGGAATGTTAAGTAGAGCAATCATGTCAGAATTAGTAGAAATCGCAATGAAAACCAAAATAGCCAAGCTTTGAGTCATGTTTATGTTTTTTTTTTTTTTTGTATTAACAATTTGAAATTAATTATTAAATTAATGCCAATATTACTTTTTTGGAAAAAAGGAAATGTTGTGGAGCTTTTCCTTCCCATCAGGAATGGAATTTTGATAAATACAATTTTGTGGGACTCTATGATACAAAAGTTAATTTCCCTCCAAATTTCATCAAAATACGTTATGTGTTTACGGAGAGTTCGTGATGAGCGACTACATAGTTTTATGACTATATGTATTACGACTTGGAAGCTATTCCAACTTCTTCCTTGAGGTGCAAATTGTTATTTCTTTATTTCAAAGAACATTGCCCAGTATTACAGACGGAGGGGATATAAAAGATACCATTTATTCCCTTGAAACGTGATTCATCCCTCTCACTTTATACCTGGCAAGAAAGCTTTCTTGAGCCATTACTACCAACTTGAGTCGCCAAAAATACTGTTGGTTCAGTTAAATGAAATCAAAATGCATTTTAATTATACATACAAGTAGCATATTTTAAATATATTTTGATTCAAACAAAAATTGTTTTCAGTGTAATCTTATTATGAAGGAGCTATACTCAAAAACTATGTAATCACTCATCACGAAACTACTAAAGCGACTTTGATGAAATTTGAAGGGAAGTTAGCTTTCGTATGATGGAAACCCAATAAGAAAGTTTTTCTCGAAATGCTATTCATAAGTGATAGAAATAGCCCATCAATATTTCTTATTTTCCATAAGAGTGTTATTGGAACGTTTTAAATTTAATCAGTTGTTTCAAATATCTGATAAAACACAACATGACACTAAAGCTTGGCTAATTTGGTTTTCATCGTGAAATATTTAAGGAATGTACAACTTTGCATCTCTGTAAAGTGGAATTATAGTGTTTTCTTGTCTATCAAACCTTTTTGTCAATGAGAATAGCGGTAGGATGGGCTGATATAAATTATGTTTTTTTTTTTTACGTTTTATATCAATGTGTTGATTTAGAGAGAACCAAGGAGCGGAAGGTATGCAAGCGTAGAGAACCACCCCGTAGTGAAGCAAGGGCTTTCGGCTAGTAAGTAATAAAATATTCAATCCCTAGTGTCTTAATGATAATTAGGCATTGGTAATCGTTGTGGATTTCAAAATACGGAACCCTGGACGGATATGAATGGTTTAGGCATTATGGTGTATGTGTTCGTGCAAGTTTTGGTATGAATGTCTCACTTTTCCGTTTAGTCTTTTTTTATTTCATAAATTTTTATTGATACTTAGATTTTTTTTAAAGGATTTGTAATATATATGTATATATATAAACTATTTTTTAATGTAAATAAGATATTTTTAAAGGTAGTTTTACTAAAAAAATTAAATTAAATTAACCACAGTTCAATTCTATTACTTCAAATTATCTTACTAACGTTTTCATTATTGTACCTTTTCCACAAAATAAATATGCATTATTTGTAATAATGCACTTTAATAAAGGTTATACTACGCATATTAACAACATAAACTATTTTCCGAGTATTAAACAATTAAATGTTCAGTTTAGTATTTGAACCAATCAACAAACAAATAATCACATTAGATCAAACGGGAGAGCCAGTGACCAAGTGGTCTGACGTCAGCACTTTGTACCTGAGTTAGAGACAGCGCAATTCGAATCCTGGACTTGGCTGAATAGGTTTTTATCATCAATTTTCACGTTTTACTGTAATGTTTTGCCCCCTTACTCTGTCTAAAAAGTTCTCCGATAGACCAATAGTCCATAAGGAATGGGTAGAGTAGGGTTAGAAAGGAAATAGCTTACGTCGGCCTGAGCTCGAACTATTTACAATTTGTTATATAAATTAGCTTAAATAATACAGTGTAAAGTAAATATAACAATATTATTACAATAATTTAAATTTAAAAAAAGCAAATCTACACTTACATATGCATAACAAAGTTAAATATGCATAACCAGGTTATTTTGTTGCATACAATTTATAGAACACATGTAGAAATCCAAAAATAATGTGAACCCATGAGATTTAAATGTACCAAGCAAGGTACATTTAAATCTCATGGTGTCCAGAATGGTGAATGGTGATGAATGGTGACCAGTGTCAGAATGGTGTGTGGGGGATCTAAGCACTATCTAAAAATAGTAAGGCTACAATATTAGATGTCAAATAAAGAAGCATATCTGTAGAGTTAGTTAGCTATGAATCTAAATACATAGGTACAGTATATTGGTTCTATGATCGGTCTAGTTAGTAAAGACAAGGCGTCCGCTCAATGGTTGCCATCGACGTGGACACTACTAGCGAAAGTCTGGGGTGTCCATGTTTGATGGTAGTCAAGGTTCAGGTGTTGTGTAGATATAAGGCTAGTCAGTTAACTGAAAATCATACGAACACTACTTGGTTCGGATTCCACGTAAAGCTGTAGGTTTCTTAGTGGCTACTGGGCTATTAATAAAAAACTCCTTCTGAGGAACAGCTAACCTTAGTTAGTAACAATGACTACACTCGTTCATCTACACTCATCAAACTCGTTCACCCCTCATATTCGGCCACATCTTGACGATCGGCGTCTTAGTAATGAATAATAATTAATGTATGTGACATTTATAATTTGTTAATTTTAGATGGAGTTAACTTCATAATTACAGTAAAATAAAATATTACTTAAGGGCAGAAATAAAATATTAAACCAGTTCCCTTGATGATAAATCCGCTGCCTTTGTAAGGACGAAGATCCCATTGTTTGTGAATGTAGTAGCCTGGAAGGGTTGAAAGGGAGGAAGGAAGCCGGTATTACTTCGTCTACATTGTGTGTATTCAGTCACACAAAACCTCAGATCTCAGACGGGGTTAAATACATTTTAGCTGAACTTTGTACTACCAATTCTAATAACATAATTAAACATATAATGTTCGTTTCAATTTTCATAGTTTAAAAACTCACCATTTTTATACAACGACATGTTTAAAAAGGCTAATCTTATTTTATTACAAATGAATCTAGTCTTATTTTATGATGTTTTAAATCTTTTTACTTATGACATTTTATTTACGTACAGTATCCCAATAGCCGTCAGCCCTTGCTTCGCTGCGGGCTGGGGTTCTCTACCCTTGCTTACCCTTTCCTCCGTGGTTCTCTCTAAACCATCAAAAGCTTTTATTAAATTAATAAAATCAACCAAATTTTATCCTCATGGAACAATATTTTAGGGGCAGTTTCTACTCCTTAAGAGTATTTTATCATGATGAAAATACTTTATTTTTACTGTTTAGCCTACAACAAACATTTGTACCAAATTTCAGCTCTGTACGATTACGAGAAGTGGGGGAGTTATTGATGATTTTAAAATTTTTTCTTTTATTTATAAAGAATAGGGAACACCCTGCACGCTTCGCGTGCCAACCCCGACACTCGCTACGCTCGATACAAGCCGTAAAAGTAATCCCGTAATCAAATTGGCTATTAATGTAAAACTAGACGAAGTATTTCATCTGTAATTAGATTGACCAATTAATTGGAATCGAGGAATGTTGGTGTTGTGGTCCAGCATAGTTTGATATATTAAATTACAATCTGTATCAGTTTGATTTATTGTTTGTTAACAGGATCACTACTGAGTACTGATTTAATTTATTTTCGAACTTACATCTAAACCTCTGTACAGTCTTACAGAAGTCTCCCACTATCTGTTTTTTTAATCAGTAGAACTGTTTATTTTTTAAAGCATTTAAGGTGCTTTCATAAAAATGCTTCCATCATTGTGTTATTAGTTATTTAAATACAAATACAAGAACTTGCATGGATCTAAATTTTTATTAAAATATTTTATTTAACAGTTGGATATACATATAGTTCGTACACGTCATCCCGAAAAAAGGTTATATAATTGTTTCAAACGTACTTATTATCCCTTCACAGGGCTACCACTGCCTGTGTTTTTATCAGGAATATTTATTTTTTTAATGTATATTAAGTGCGTCTCAGTCGCGTCTGTAGCTGTGGGGATAGAGGGCGATTTTCCACGTATATTCATAAGATTTGATTTTCGGTGTACCCATGATGTTTTCACCCATGTGCCACTTTCGTGGTTTTGAGGTCACGGCAAGCTGCTGGTCCAACGAGCCACCGATGCGGAAATGGGTTCATCTATACAAAACTGGGGTCTTTTTATCTCACTAAAAGTCATTCAAAAACTTATATTTAGTCCTATTCTGATTTTTTTTTTTTTTTAATTGTGTTATTTTTATACACATGTATGCATAATAATAAACTCAAAAACATTAAAACTTTTTCTTTTAAAAAGCAAACCTATTTACAAGTACAGAAAATGAAAGTAAGATAATTACAAGTTCATAGGTTGGTAGTTCTGGTTCTTCTTCTTCTTCCTTGGCTATCAGCTTATTTACATTGTTGCATTGTTGTATCACTTTATTTGGGTTTCGTGCAGTGTAATAAAGTTGAGGTTAGAAACATGGTTTTGAGCAAAGACCAGAAAGTGTTTATTGTGGAAGAATATTTTAAAATAAAAATAATGATGTTTTATTTGAACACCAAACTAAACAAATATGTTGTTAAAATCACGTAAATTGTAGTAATGAATTTTAATAACAATGAAATATGTAATCGATATATGTTTTGTTTGTAATTTTTATTTCAAATCATAGGTTACATTTTAAAAGAAACAACCTGTATGATAAAACCATAAAATTTTTCTAAATGCTTGTCGAGAACAAAACTTTATAATTAACAATAATATTGTTACTGTTTCCTTTAGTTTAGCCATATAACTAACTATCCTTTAATGATTTATTTATGTGATTTTTTATTTTACAAGAATTTAATGTCATTTAATTATTTGATCTCATCCTTTTTAATAATAGTGTAAATATTGCCACCATTGTCACACTAGAAACCCCCTCCACCCACCTAGTCCCTAGAGCTATGTTTTCATCCTCATCGATATACAATGTCATTTATCTCCCAAGATCTGTTTTATCAGCAACCCTATATCATTTGTCTTCAGAATACCTTGGCTATTAGAATATTGAGCACAATTGCACTCAGTTCCATCAATATCGTTTAATTGCACTAGAGTAATATATTACACAGATGTAAATAGTTTTAAGACATTAGAGGATGTTACATAATCTATAACAAATATCTATCATTTGGGTTTATCCAAAAGTACATTTTCATATAATAAATGGTTCCAAAGAATTGGCATAAACTTTCTCCCATTTTAAACACACAAAAAATCAAAACTTTGAAAATTACCAGTTTGATTCCCAAATTTTTTTTTCTATATCACAAAAACTAGTCACCTTAGAGACATGCGGTTTTACTAAAATATTTTAAATTATAATTCATATCTTTTCTACAAATTCAATCAAAAACGTTTGAGCCGTTTTTGATAAAATTCCATTGTTGTATGTTTTTTCCATTAAAAAAAAATAATAAAATTTTAAAAAAAGTGCAAAAATATTCTGTGTATATTGATTGGCTAAACACACCTACATACCAAATTTCATAAAAATTTATCCATCCGTTAAGTCTTCAGTGAACTGCACAGACAAACACACATACGGACATACACCAAAAAGTTTTTTTCAAAAAAACACTTTTTTTGTTCAGGGGACCCTAAATTGGATTTTTAGACCAACTTGTAAAATTTTACGATCACAATACTTGTTCTATGCTAACGCATATGGGAGAAAGTAAAAATAGATTTTAATTTGATATAATCTATAATTTTGTTATAGTTTTTAAGCTAAATACATATTTAAATCAGCACTAATTTATTACCCAATAATTATTAGTTTCAGAAATACTTCTGGTTACGAAACCATTTACTAATCACAGAAATTGTCCAAGTATTGAAATTGTAACGCTCTTCAAAGTGCTTCTTTTCTCGTATTTACAAACCTATATCAACTCAAAGTGGAAGTAATGAACTGTTTACTATTGGCAAACTGAACACTCAAAGGCCCAAACGAATGAAGTACTAATGAACTTGGAAGTTAATAGTGTGTAAAAGTGCTTCAAATTGATGTCGTCAGGCTTTTCGAGACCTGAAAATATAACCAACAAAAATGTTTTAATCACTACTTTATTTTAGTTCAGCTTTTAAGACTTAAATGTGTCATACAATATTTTTCTTTTTCCTCTTTTGTTACATTCTTATGTTTTTATCTCTTACTAAAAACATAATACGCATTAAAAAACTGTAAGTTACTTTGTAAATCGGTGAAATGAGATGTTAATTTAACTTCCATAACCATATTCGATAAAAACACTAGTAATTATTCTGTTAACAGATGAATTCTAATGATAAATCTACAAAGTTACAGTCAAAGGCTAATTTCATTTGATTGAGACCCTAAACTGGATGCTTGTTTGCAAATATCCTTTGCCCTAAGGGTCATTGACATCAGGAAGTGACAGCCCTTAGTACAACCGGTCTACATAATGAGTTTCCTTTTAGTGTAGCCCACTGCAAACTGGACAATATGCGAATCTACGTCAAGTATTGTGAAATCTTTTGTGACTTTCTTCACTTAAGGGCTAGAGTGAAGAAACACACAAAATATATGTATAAAACTAACGTAGTTTGTTACGATTATTCACTTTATAAAAGCTTGACACAAGTTCATATTTTTTAATCACATTAAGACAAAGATATTAGTAACATTTCTTCTTAATCACAATTCATAAAAGTACGGTAATATTTAATTTCAGTTTTTCCTATCTGTCAAAAAGTATACAGGCTTAAATGTATCAATTTGAAGAACAAAATAATTATATCCAGAATTTTTGAACAATAGAAGTAATAGTTAAAAGACTTTCATTTTTCAGTTTGCAAATAAATCAAAACTTGTCCAATAACAGCGGCCAAAAAACAGATCTCTTGCTAGAATAGTGCATAACACCTTTACATCCAACGAAGGAGGTCATGGGATGGATCCGTAAAAAATGTGCTAAGGTTGGTTTAGAGCGTTGTCCCTTAATAATCTTATATCCAATAAAAAATATTTGGTATTGCAAAATTTAATAAATAAACATTAAAACTAAAAATCAGTCAATATTTGAAGGAAAACCCTTTCGTAAACATGAAACTATCAGAGACTGGCCACGCCCACCTGTTACCAAGTGTTCAAATCTGGTTGAGAGAAACTGATCAACTCGATACGTATTTGAACGGGGTATGAACAATCATATTAATATGGTTTGATAATGGATAACATTACTGTTACAAACTATTCTTAGTCGGCACTGTGGTGCAGTGCTGTAACCCAGCTACTTGGGGACAAAGTGTTTGGGAGATTGTAGGCGATAGGCTCCATGCCTGGTCCTCTTAATACCGACGCGGCGTCCGCTCAGTGGTTGCCATTGACGTGGACACTAGTAGAGAAATGTTGGGTGTCCATATTGGGTGTTAATTAAGGTTCAAATGTTGTGTAGATGAGAGAACTGAGTGTCAGATTTGTCAGTTAGCTGAAAATCAGAACAACACTACGTTGTTCGGATTCCACGTAAAACTGTAGGTCCCGTAGTCGCCCTGGCTATTGGAATGTAAATAAATAGTCCTTTCTGAGCTAAGTCAAACTCAGATAGTAACAATGACTACACTCGTTTATCTACACTCATTTACCCCTCATGTTCGAACATATATCTACGATCGGCGTCTTATGAATGAATAATGAATAAAGAAAGATGTACGTATTATTGTTATGTGCATTTCATTGAAATGTATGTCAAGTACAAAACATTACATGTATACCTGACTATTTTACCTACAGCTGACAAGCTCATTGCTTTTTTTTAAGTGAAGCCCATTAATAACAAAAACAGTCCTGGTAAACTATAGTAATCTTCTGAGTTTGTGAAAATATATTTTTGCAGCACGGTACGTAGTAAAGAAGACGGAAGGCGTCATGCGCATCTACCATGACGTCATATGGGCGAAATGGCAGCTGGGTACAACAAAAAAAAACAATTAAAGGCAATACTGTTCTAATGCCTGTAATTAAAATACCAGCTGATTGGTGGTAAATACGGGCTTAATATTTAAATTAAAGCTTCCATGTGATTGGTAGATTTATTTACCAGCATTTAACATAATAATGGAACCATTTTATTTCGTCCATGTGACGTCACAGTCTACTGCGCAGCCTCATTTTTATACCTACCGTCTGTTCTAATTATCGTGTTTTGAAGTAACTTTTTTTTCTTGGATCAACTAGGTTCTTCACACCAGCCCTTCCTTACAAACCCTCCAACAACTTCCTACCTTTAACCTTCCCTGTACAAAATGTCTAACGGTGGATTCTTTGATTCTTCGTACAACCATTACACAAAACATCAAGTATCAAACATCCAAGGCTAGTGAAATGGGTAAATAAAATAGTGCACTGTTTCTTGAGGGGAGGTAAAGTAAACAATTTCACAGTATTTATAGATCAACTGAGCTAATATTCTTCATCAGACAAATCATCCAAACTTATAAATGAATGTGAGCATAGAAAAGTAAATAAACTAGTCAAATTGGCTGATATCCAGTTGCACCGGCGGTCAAAGGAATTTCCACGGGTCAAAACATTCCTCCGTCCGAAAAGTGTCCAGATGCACCGGTGGTCAAAATCTACCCACCTCACTTATCCCCGCTGCAAATTCCTTCGACCGCCGGAGCCGGTGCAATTGGAAGGCCCCTTCCTTCCCCACCCCACTACATTTCTTCAAACATAGTTTATAAGTGTTTAACAATTTCGCAATGGAATATTCTATCAAACACTTGCCGATGTTTCGTGGCACATACTAATGGTAGACCATAGCAGGTTCTAACTAATAAATATGGTAACTATGTATTTAAAGTTTAATTTTGTGTTTATCCGTGGCAACACTAACATCTAACCTAACCTAACCTAACCTAACCTAACCTAACCTAACCTAACCTAACCTAACCGACTCATGACTCATGTCATAACAAAGGGTGTGGAATTTGGCACGGTCAGCTTGGGGTTACTGTACTAGGAATCCGGCCTGGTTGGACTTTCCCGGCTCATGTCATAAACAAGGGCCTCTGGTGCAATTGGAACACACCCCAAAAGGGGCTCCGGTGCATCTGGACACATCAGTTTGGGGCCGATCCCTGACCCCAGTGCAATTGGAAATCTCCCGTCAAATTAACTGTTCGTAATAACTTTGCCAAATATCAAACTAATAGCTTTAAAATCTTAGGACGTATGAAGTTTAAGCCTCATAAGCAAAGGTTCTCAGTTCGATCCCAATTGGTCAAATGAACTTTGATATCAATCTGCTGATGATCACCGTCTGTTCATTGCCATTAATAACAGTTCTAAGAAATGTTCTGTCTCGTTTGTAACAACACTAGCTTCGTTCACATACGTTTATAACACGTATTCGAAATCCACATTCTCTTGACGATCGGCTTCTTATGAATTAAATAAATAATTCAGTTATATTTTGTAAATACTCACTTATATAGTGTAAACCTGGCTTACTTTACAATGTTATTATGAGCATGCATTATTTTATGTTTCAGAACAGAAAAGTTGCTAAAAAGCGTAAAAAGCTCACCGGCATGTAAACTCTGGGTGTTGGTAAAGACAGATTTAGCGGAGTGATAAATGGCCACTTGGTAAAAGTTAACAAACTTCCTTTTACCTGGTCGTGGAATAAATATAAGGTAATGTTACCTCGAGCTGTGATTTACCGTAAGAGATTTGCTTGGTGCCCTTTTACATGACTGTGATAAAGTGTATTCTAACTGCATTGACTTCTTTTCCTTTAGTTTCTAAAGTATACATTAAAAAGCCTATTTATATTTACCTGGATATAATGTATTGTTTTTACTTTCCCCTAAATGAGTTAGCATGGAGAAAGTGTTGTGATCGTAAAAAGTGTTTACAAGTAGATCTGAAAATCCATTTTAGGGTCCCCTGAATCTAAAAAGGGGTTTTTTCGAAAAATAGATTTTGTGTCTGTCCGTATGTGTGTCTGTCTGTGTGTATGTTACTTCTCTGGAGACCATGTGGATGGATCGATTTTAACAATATTTGGTAATGAAGGTGTATTTAGCCAATATCTCCATACTATTTTTTCACTTTTTTTAAATTTGAGTTTTTTTTATTTTTTTGAGAAAACATACAAAAATATATTTTTCTCAAAATCAACCCTAACGATTTTGATTACATTTTCGTAAAAGATGTGAATAGCAATTTAGAATATGTTATTTTTATCGTTTTTGATGATGAGTGTTTAATACTAAAGTGCAAATGTTTAGTATATTTTGTGACCTCTCATCACAACCATATACCCATCGCACGCAGTTACTCTGAAACATCCTTGATAAATCCATGAATTAAAGATAATTTCTCCGATAAAGAAATCAGAGAACAATATGCGACTTTGTGTTCCGTTGTTTGGATGTGTTTTCCATAGCCACATGATTGGTTTTTGTTAATCGCATTTAAGTAAAAAGTAGATACAGCTTCTCACGCCGCATGCAACTTCTTGTGGTGCGACGTAAATATTGGAAGTAGGACAACTCCATCACCAGAAGATTCGGTATGCTGTAATGGCAAAAGCCAAGTTCTAAAACTGTTCAGAATGATGTTCAGGACTCTGAGAGATGTCTTGCACCAAGGTATGTACTGAAAGCACCATTGGGAGAGAGATGTACTGTGTGGTGGAAGTGAGATGCTTTTCCCCCGAGGTTCCTACACAACAGGTTGCCTCCACGGTAACTACGAGGAAAATACGGTAGGGTTCACGTGCATGATGCGCAGTAAATCTTGTTGTCAATGACGTCACACAGACGTATCAGCTGGTTTATCAATTACACTGAATGTAATAATCAGTAAATGCTTTTCCTAAATCACTGTTTTCGTTAACAATAAGCTTCATAGCCGTTAATAACTGATATTAAGGCTATACAAATACTTTCAATAATATTATTAATTTATTATAGTATGATATTTTTTTAATGGTTGGTTGATATTAAAAGATGGTTCCATTGGGTTTTCCAATTAATCAAATTAAAAGATGGTTTTTTGGTTTTGATTTGGAAATGTATAAATAAATAACAAGTGTCAAGTATTGAAACAGCTGTTTAAATTGAGCATAACATTAATAATTCAGTCTTGAATTATTACAGTTGTCATTCTTTATTTAAATAAAAAAAAGAGTTCTTTTGTCTGAAATGTTTATATCTTTGGGCCAAATGTCCATAATAGTAATAATAATAATAGTATTCTTATAAGTATTTGTATTGTCTTAGTAATAGTTACCAACGGGTGACAGCCTTGTTGCTGATAAAAACAGTGATTTAGGAAGAGCAGTTCTACATTCAGTGTAACGGATAAACCAGCTGATACGTCTGTGTGACGCCATTGACACCAAGACTTACTGCGCATCATGTGCGTGAACCCTACCGTATTTTCTGGTTACCGTAGGTTGCCTCATTCTCGAATTGTCTATATAAGCCGACCTATGACGTCATAGAGAGACCTCCAACCACAGAGTAAGTGTATTACTTACTCTGTGTCTCCAACACAGCGTGCTGAAGAATTAAAACTACATACGAAACCCATTACTCTATTTTTCTTAAGATTATTTTATAATTATTTAAATATATTGTATTTTAATATTAATTTAATGCAGCAAATTATCTCTTTTACTATGTTGCTGAGTTATACTTACTTAGTAACTACTAAATAATATCAATATTCAAATCAGTCATAGTCATATGAATTCACAATTCAAAATAAATACATACTAAAAATTAAACAACGAAGACTGAAGTGTAATCGAGAGTGCGAATGTCAGATGTTTTACATTGTTGTGTTTTGTTTTCTTCACAGCAATGAAGGTAGAAAATTTACCTGAATGGATGCAACCTCTTGTGTATGAGCCTTGGTCTCACACCACCATTAAAATCTTTACTTCAAATAGTTAGTTGTGGTTTGTAAAATGTCGATAATTCAAAATTTTTAAATACCACTTTTTGGCCATTTTAAGGTTAACGTCACATAAAATGGAAATTTAATTTATAAATTGAAATAATAACAAAATTATAATCGCTAAATAAAAATAATTAGCATACTTGGGATTAAATAGTTTACCAAAGTTTTACTCCAATCCATAAAGTCACTTAGAGGATGAAAATGTTTTTAGTCAAAAGAATAACTCATCAATAAGCTTCTCTCTTTAATTTCATTTTGTGACTTTAAGTGGAACATTTTTCTAAATGTGTTTGATCATTACATCACGTCATTACTGGCAATTCAATGACAGATTTCTTTTTATATAATCTTCCTTATGAAATCTGTTTTAAAATTTTTAATAATTCTGAGAAATTAAAGCTAAAGCCGTTTGTATTTTTATTGATATCTTTATAAAATAAACATGAGTTTGTGTTGCAACACACGAGCTCCGTACTACACGTTTTTATAACTCTCCGATTCAAAATTAAATTGTATGGTTTATTATTATTGTTTTTGGTGGTTGCGTTTGTAATTTCTAACCTGTCACCACAGTCTGTTAGTATAAAATCACGACACTTACATTGCAGCACCGCGGAGCTAGCGCGATACTAGCGCTCCATGTAGCCAGCCGCACAACTATACCGTATTATCGTTGTATTATATTGTATTTTAATTTAAAAAGTGGAATAATAATAATAGGAAAAGTACCGAGACAGATTATTGATCCTCAGTTACTTGACATTTACTAATTACAACTAAGCGTGTAAACAGTGCAGTGATACGCGCTGCTGCTTGCTGGCCGCTAGGATCGCTAGTGTCGTGCTTATCGCCAATACCTAACGGAGTGTCGGAAATGTATGTTATTAAACTTTGCTGTTACTATTACAATATTATATTTATTTATGACAAGATTACTATGGTTATTATTGAATATTGTAAGTAATCCTTTTTTGTCTTTATTATTTTATGATTCTAGTCCCTCATGTATGAAAATAATAAGTTGGCGTATTTAGTGTTGAGAAGACTCTAACATGTCATTTTGAGGTTTTAACCTTATGGCTATTCTGTCATTGTTAATCATTTTTGTATTTATATTTATTTATAGTTGAAATTGTATAATCTACTTTTATTAGTAGACTGTATTATAGGCGAAGGCATTATGTTCACAGCCTTATCTCCTGTTTCAGACGATGAGTTGATGATCAAACGGATAATATGAGATGCCACGTTACATATTTCATGCGGTCAAATATAACAGCAAGATCTTCATTTATATAGATAGGTCGCTTAGAAAGCGATCTACTGAAAGTACCGGTGCGAAAGAGATGCACTGAGTGGTGGAAGTGAGATTGGCAAATACTCTTTCCTCACAGTGTAATTATATTTTTAAATGTCTACGGAAACTAGGAATGGTGACAGCACAGTATCCAGCTCCACCCACTACATCATTATCAGCAGTGACCATTGGTTGATTTGATTAACACTAATGAATCAAGTTTAGAATATTAGTTAAATCATTAATTAGTATAAAAATAACAATTAACAATAACAATAATACAACGAATAATAATAAAGTAAATAACAGTAACCACACAAACTTGTTCAGTTCATTACAGCTATTATTACAGTATCATTATTATCAACTAAACACTGTTACGAAAGTTGAACACTCGAAGGTGGTCACGTCCATGATGAACGGTGGTAAAGTGGTGCAACGTTGCCCCCTGCTTAAACCTCCACATGTGCTAAATATAACACGGAGGTCACTTAACGTCCAGCCCAACAGTTCAGAAAAGTTATTTAGAGCTATTTCTGCATTTTAAAAATTTCAAACGAAGCAGTGATGATAAACATTGTTCATATTAGTAGCCTATTAAGTTAGCAGATGTACACAATACAATGCCATTATCAGGATAACAGTGGGATCATATTTTTTGTGGTAAATACTCTATCACTCAAACCAAAGTAAATAATTTGACAGAGGGATTTAAATTTCAACCACCTGAGTTTCAATGACAGTCCTGAATATTTTGCAAATCCCTAATTGATATGTCAACTTGATCGACAGTAGGCTATAATATGACATTTTCCAAAATGTTAATCTTCCTCACTGGCAAATTTCATTTCAAAATATGTGTTTACATTAATCGTTTAGTCAACATGATTTGTGAAGTCTTGAAAATAAGCGATACTTAATTTAGTCCTACCCCTAGTCAAGGATGAGATGCGAATGACAACATGAAATAAAAACAAAGTAGAACCTTAAATTACGAATCTGAAGGGGATTGAAAAATATACGTGCTATCAAGTTATTACAATGGTTTCTCGTTGTCTTGAAAATAGAACAAAATTCGCATTATTGAGGTAAACAGTCCTAAAAATTCGTGCTATAAAAGTACTTTTAACATTCAGTATTATGAGAGGTTCAAGGGAATTTTTAAAAAAATGTATACTATCAAGGTTCGTGCTATCGAGGTTCGTGTTTTCGAGGTTCGTGTTATCGAGGTTCCTGTTATTGAGGTTCTTGCTATCGAGGTTCGTACTATCGAGGTTCGTGCTTTTGAGGTTCGTGCTATCGAGGTTCGTGCTATCGAGGTTCGTGCTATCGAGGTTCCACTGTATATGAGTCTGCGGGATGATTTAAAATAATATCACAAAATTTACAAGGTGGAAAAAATATAACTGTTGTATGACTTCACTTGTAAAAGTTAAATCTTGTTCATCATCATGGTTACAAACAACCTACTTTTTGACGCCATTAGCAACATTTCATCTCTTCAGGGGAACGTCCCGTGAGGAGTTGAACTAAAACTTCAAAGCAAGCCTAGGTCGAGTTTGGTATCAAATGAAAGGTCTATTGAAGATAAATCGATTGCCGTAAACTGGATTTCGAAAGGTTTATCCTTTCTAGAGTAGCGGCCATTTGAATTTCAAAGTAACTAATTTGAACAATATTATTTCTCCGCGATTTAACGGTTTTATGTAAATCATTCAGATAAAAAATTATACTTGATGGTACACAATTATTCAAAAAAATTTAATTTTCTAATTATCTATGGAAAAAACAAACGTTGCTGTTATAACGTTTCCATTTTTACCCCCAACCCAGTATTAAGTGGTAATAAACAATATAAATGTATTAAAACATATTTGAAATTTAACAAGATACCTACTTGTTATTTTAAAATTTCTTGCGGGATTGTTTACTGATACAAAAGTTAAATGTTATAACATAAATTTATCATGATAGCTTGTTTGAAGTGTTGCCTGTCCCCTTAACTTATACAATGAAGTGATCATGAATAGACAATTTAATCCGGCTCAAGAATATAAACACTAATTAAAAGTAAATACTTTCACTTTCTCTCTGTATTAAACTAATGTTATTACTTTAAATCGATTATCTTCAGCTGCAAACTAAAACCTTTTCTGGAAGAAATGAGTAAATGAAGTAAAGTTAAGCTATATTAAGGAGGAAATAATATGGAATAAGGATAACACCGGGTGACAGCGCACACTGCCGCACCGTAATGTTTTTATCTCAGCGTAGTACTATGTTTTTAAAAACGTAAGAAGCTCACCGGCGTGTAAAACTCTGGGTGTTGGATAAGACAGATTCAGGAGAATGATAAATGGCCACTTGGTAAAAGTTAACAAACTTCATTTTACCTGGTCACAGAATAAATACAAGATAACGTTTTCTCGGCCTGTGATTTACTGTAAGGAATTTCCATAGTACACTTTTACGTGACTGTGATAAAGTGTATTGTAACTACAATGACTTCTTTTCCTTTAGTTTCTAAAGTATAGGTTTAAAAGCCTATTTATATTTACCTGGATATAATGTATTGTTTTTACTTTCCCCCAAATGAGTTAGCATACAGAAAGTATTGTGATCGTAAAAAAAAAGTGTTTACAAGTTGGTCTAAAAATCCATTTTAGAGTCCCTTGAACCCGAAAAAGTGTTTTTTTTTCGAAAAAATATTTTGATGTCTGTCCATATGTCTGTCTATCTGTGTGTATGTGCACTTCGCTGTAGACCAAATGGATGGATCGATTTTAACAAAATTTGGTAATATAGATGTATTTAGCCAATATCTCCAGACTATTTTTTTATTTTTCTGAAATTTCAGTTTTTTTTTATATATATTTTTATGGGCTAAAAACATACAACAATGTAATTTTCTCAAAAACGGCGCTAATGATTTTGATTAAATTTTCATATAAGATGTGAATTACAATTTAAAATATTTTAGTAAAAACTGCATGTCTCTAATCTGGCTATTTTTTAGTTATGGCCAAAAAACTTATTTGGGATTCAAACTGGTAATTTTCAAAGTATAAAAGTTTTAGTGTTTAATATGGGGGAATGTTTGTGCTAATTATTTGTAACCATTTATTAATATTGTTATGTTATTTTTTTCGTTTTTGATGATGAGTGTTTAATACTAAAGTGCAAATGTTTAGTTTATTTTGTGACATCACAAAACTATATCCAACCAGTGATAAAAAGTATCGTAACTGAATTGACTTTCTGAAGTAGTTTTTTTTTATTTTTCACTGTTTTATTAGTTGTTTATGCTACACGCATTTTAAAAACGTTTAAATCTTTGATAATTATTTCTAAATATACTGCGGAAAAAACTACTTTCACTGTACTGTATATTTACCTATGGAATATTGTTTTCACTTTCACGGTATATTGTTATTACCTGTGGTAGCCATATGACAGTGAAAAAAGGAGCTACGACAAACCACAAAAAAACAAATATACACTTATTTCCACAGGAGGGACGGCCTGGGGGCCAGGCACCCAATTTTAACGCACATTACGAATTTCTTTTGAGTAGATACACAATAGGATGTTATATTATGTTCGGTCAGGCAAATAAAACGTGTATTTTCGGGTCACAAAAATAGTTTTATTTAAAAACCAATTGTATATTCGTGTTTGGCATACAAATTTAAAAACTACGATTTTTATAAAAGTTCTTTTCACTACACTACTATGAGTTTAGCTGTTTTCGTTATGTGTTTACAACCTGCGAAACATCATATTTTCAACAGCTGTCTATTGTTTACTACCGAAAGTAACATTGTTTACAACAGAAAATTTTCCACAG
This sequence comes from Stictocephala bisonia, assembly GCA_035578905.1. NCBI lineage: Eukaryota > Metazoa > Arthropoda > Insecta > Hemiptera > Membracidae > Stictocephala > Stictocephala bisonia. The sequence continues at coordinate 111,008 of JAQJVL010000372.1, forward strand.
TCAACAACACCTGTTTTTATTCCGTAGTGTAGTGAAAAGTATCGTTCAAAACTCGAGTGAAAGTGTTTTGTATGTTCTCGACCAATTGAAGTGCTCGACAAGTCTCGCACTTCAAACATATGGTCTCGAACATGCAAAACCCCACTTTCCACTCTTGTTATGAAATATACTATTTTCACTATCAAACAAAAAACTAATCTTTCGAGTTTTCCGTGGCTATAATCAACCTCCTCAAGAAATATAAACTCATTTCACCACTTTCCCAACGATAAATTGTATTTTCAGAAGCGTCTTGAAAGTCCATAATGTACAAGATAAACAGTATTTAACTCTTTTTAAATACAGACACTTTTTTAGTTTATTTTCAGATATATGTACGCCTGTTCTCGGTCCATGAAGGTGGTTCAGTAGTTAACCATTGGGTGCGGTGGTTGTTCACATTAGAGACTTTGGTAAGAATATACAATTCTTATACGTCACATGATCAAGTGTACCCTGACAACTTACAAATGTATACACATTTCATAGTCAATAATATAATTTACAGTGTTTCTTAAATAAAGCATAAGTTAGGTTTCATTCGGTTAGGTTATGTTAGGTTAAGTTAGGTCGGATTGGCTAAGTAAGGTTAGAAGTTGAGTTGGGCTAGCTAATGTACATGACATTTGTAAATGGATAGAAACCCATATACTCAACTTAATCTCCAAAAATCTCGATAGATTTTTATTCTCCATACTCTTTTACGGAGCTCTGTACTTTAATACAATAAATCCGTTATCTAAAAAAAGGCAACTGGAATACAGTCTAATAACATACTGAACTGAAGCTACATTCCGATTAAAATTGGGGACAAGCACGACGCTACCGCTCCTAGCGGCGGAACGACAGTAGTGCATATTTCTACATTGTTAAAACCACAGCTGTGCACTAGTAAATATCAAACAACATGTCATGGTAATTTTACTTTCTCCCATATGCGTTAGCATAGACAAAGTATTGTGATCGTCAAAAACAATTTTTTTTCAAATTTGGTCTAACAATCCATTTTAGAGTCCACTGAACCCAAAAAAGTGTTTTTTTTCGTAAACAGTGTTTGGTTTGTGTCTGTCTGTGTGTATGTGCACTTCGCTGGAGACCAAACGGATGGATTGATTTTAACGAAATTTGGTAATGTAGGTGTATTTAGCCAAAATATCCAGGCCAATTTTTGCACTTTTTGGAAAGTTTCGTTTTTTTATGGGCAAGAAACATACAAGATTACAATTTAAGATATTTTAGTAAAGACCGTATGTCTCTAACTTGACCAGTACTTGAGTTATGGCAAAAAACATATTTGGGATTCAAACTGGTAATTTTCAAAGTTTTGATTTTTTAGTGTTTAACATGGGGGAAATTTTTACCAATTGTTTGGAACCATTTATTTATATTGTTGTTATTCCACTTCTTCGTAACGTTGTACTGTTGTGTGGTCCTGCTACTTAGAGTGCAGTTGGGAAGTTCTACTAGTTCCACAACGCAGCAATGGAAGTGTCGTGACTGTATGTTATTATACTGTGGTAACGCATTGACAGAGATACAAAATGGTGTACTCTTAATCCCATTCACTAAAAAAGTTGCCACTTTGCATAAACTTGGTTTCGGAGAGGTATCTTGTACTAATTGTATTATCCGTTTTTATTATTTTAATACCGTAACACTTATGTAAAAGTATATACTACATATAAAACTTCAAATGTTGCAAAACTACTTCTACAGTATGCTTAAGTCCAAGGTTGCCCATTACGACTTATTTAAACGAAGGCAATGTCTTAAAGATCAGTCAAGTTCTTATCTTTGGTTCGTTCAATTTTGGAAAGAGGCGCGTCCAAAGTTCTTCGTAAATGGCTTCATATTTCAATCTCATTAAAGTTTGTAAGACCCTCGATTTGCCATGTACACTTACGAATGTCTCAAAACAAAACTGTAGTTATGACACATCATTTGTACAGCCTGTCCTATTTGTAATGTCTTACCACTGAACGTGAATAGGTGGGTGGGTGGGTCAGTACCACTGAACGTGAATGGGTGGCCCGGTGTGCCAATACCACTGTACATGAATGGGTGGGTCAGTACGACTGTACGTGAATGGGTGGGTCAGTACGACTGTACGTGAATGGGTGGGTCGGTGGGTCAGTACCACTGAACGTGAATGGGTGGGTCAGTACGTCTGTACGTGAATGGGTGGCCCGGTGTGCCAATACCACTGTACATGAATGGGTGGGTCAGTACGACTGTACGTGAATGGGTGGCCTGGTGTGCCAATACCACTGTACATGAATGGGTGGGTCAGTACGACTGTACGTGAATGGGTGGCCCGGTGTGCCAATACTACTGTACATGAATGGGTGGGTCAGTACGACTGTACGTGAATGGGTGGGTCGGTGGGTCAATACTACTGTAAAGTTCCCTTCGTTGCTGAAACTTCTATATGTGCTGAATTTAACCTGCAAGTAACTTTCCGCCTGGCCCAATCATAGTTTGTTTAATTTGATTAGCTTGTTTTTATTTTGTTTATTTTCTTATAGTTTGTTTATTATATAGCTCAATAGTTTGTTGTACCCAATGAATGTACCCTTTTAGAGGGAGATTCATCAACAAATGCCAGAGATGATTCGTCTAAGGTTCTTTGGATGCATCACTTATCATTTAATAAACTAGGTATTTACAGTTTTAATGTTATATATATCTTAGAATATTTTATTTTATAATGTCAAAATAAATGTTTGATGTTTAAACTGTTCAATTTTATTTATTTAAAACAATAATTTAGTCTTTCTTTTTGTGTTGCTATTAAGCATGTATTATTTGATTATTTAAACATATCAAGTTTAAAATAGTGTTATATAATCCCAAGCTTGCCATTACATGTAAAGGACATTTCATTTCATCACGGTGTATTATAATGTAACAACTAAACTACAGCAAAACACGTGTTCAAAGCTCTAAAGGATTGTCCGTTTTAAATAACCAATAATCTGATAATATTGATTTTAGATTAATCACGTTATTGGCCCATTCCATGCTGCAATATATCCCAGCTAATCTGTATTTGCAATGAACCGAGCTCTAATTTTCACAATCCTGGTTTAACATCAAACTAGCTTAAACACGTGTGATTATATATTTGTGAAACCATCTGTTTGTAGTTTACTATAATTGAAATTACTAAAATCCGTTATCGATCTCCATAAACAACATAATATGCATTGAATATTTAGTGATTCATTTTTTTTTTTTTTTTTTTTTTTTTTACATAGGCTAGAGATAATATGATTCGCGTTGTTTAATTAGTGGCCAATTAAACTTAATCCACGCGTCTTGTTTGGTTTTGAAAGCTTTTTCCATGTGTTATGAGAAAGAGATATGACTTTTATTCCATTTTGTTCTGTTTTAGTATTTAGTTACGCTCATAGGCACCACGAAATCATAACTGAGGCCAGAAGTTGAATCCTCATAATATGAGAAGCGACGCTGTACTCTATTAAGAACTGAACACATGGAAACCATTTAAGCTGCTAAGTTCAAAAGCACCTTTGAGGTCTGAAAAATCCTTGCCAGTTTTACTTTAGTGTGTTTTAAAATTTCCACAACATCATCAGATTAAAATAAATGTCATCTACTTTTTGGATGGTATGCCATCAGTATATAAAAGAAATACGATAGGAGCGATAACTGATCTCTTAGGAAGGCCATCTTGGCCATTTGTTGGATGACCACTGATTAATAATAAGCCCATGGTCAGTGGACTGAATAAAAAGGTGGGGAAATCATGCGCCATCTAAGTTGTTTTAGTCTAGCTAGTTGACATCTTCACTTCCTTCAACAAATATTTCCACTGTTTAAAGTTAAAAGGTGGCCATCAACTAAAGGACTGGTAGGTCATATTTTGGGGAGTGTCTAGTTACTAGTTAAGTTAAATATCATGTTAATATGTCTTCACTAGTGGCGCAGTGCTGTAAGCCACCTCATTGAGGACAAAGCATTCAGGAGATTGTAGGTGAGAAAATCCTCACACAAAGAACTTGAGAGAGTTCAGACAAACTGTTTGGAAGAAAGGCTATTGAATCTCTTACATCAAGTTGCATCAACTGTATTTAAAAGATATCCATCGGTGTTATTTATAACATTCTATCATTTATTAAATACTTTAGGCCTAGTTAATAATCACAAATGTTAAACAATCACTGTTTGAAAGATCTATGATTCTTTATTGTGAAAAAAGGAGGGCCCAATCAACTTCTTAAACTTACTCAGCCTACTACCCATAGACTATTGATCTGTCCGTGGAACTTAATGAGAAAGAGTGAGGGAGAGAACTAACACAATACAAGGTGAATATTAGTTTCAGTCAACACCAAGATACGAACCTGCGCTATATCTAACTCATGTACAAAGTCCTGACACCTTATACCACTATCATTAACATTGATTATTTTTATGAAATTTCCTCATTAGAAAGCACATCAATCTGCAACTTTAAGATCAAAATACAAAATATATATATTTTATACAGTTTGTGAATGTTTGGAATATAAATATTCTCAGCCATTTCTTATCTTTTTTATTTTGCGTCAAGTTTGCCAGCTTATAACTATGTTTTGCCAAAAAACATACATCGGCAACTACTGTAAATAATTGAACATACGTATTTTAGATTGGTGAAAAGCAATTGAATTATAATTTAATTTGTTACAAATTTTACAATTTAGATATGACTAAGCAAAAACTCGTTTCACTTACTCGATATTGTAGCTTGTTGTATTTTCATATGAGTAGACATCCCATATATCTGGAAACTTCTGTACTGCATGGAATATGTTGTCCTTTCTTGCCTAATTCATTTATTGAAAGAGAATGTTGTGTTTACAAAGGGTTCCTCAGAGACTGCTGTTATTCCAAAAAAGTTCGAATAAATATACTTCGATTTTCTGTCTTTGGTGGTTACTGACTTAAAATGGTATTAAAATGTTTTATTGAAAATATTTTTTGGGTGTGACCCATAAATTGGGTCGTTTTTTACTCTGATCATTTGTTCCAGTAATGTTGGTATTAGAATCATTCTTGTCGACGTCGTCTTTGCTCTCCTTATTTACAAGAGGAGTTGGATTATCAAGTATAATTTTTCTTGTAGGCTTACTATCCTCTTGCCCCATTCTGAACCAAATATAAAACAATAATTACTGTTAAACTAGGATTGTGTTCATTCCGAGTTTCCTAATATAGTTTGTTTTGTAAACACAGGCTAAATTGTTGTCTAAGCATATGATTGATCTAGACTATTGAAACAAAAAATGAACAGTTATGTTTTATATCATTAGTGAAAAGACAACACTAAAATCTTGATGTTTTGTCTTTTCACCACTAATTATAAAACATAAATTTATATATATTATATAATTTATATATATTATATAATTTATATATATTATATTACTATGATATATATATATATATATATATATATATATATATATATATATATATACATATATATATATAAAGCATTAAATAGCTGAAAATATCGAAAAAGTATGACTTCAAAATTATTTTGGGTGAGAATTTGCTTATTGTATGAACCCCACTGTAGTCAATGGCAGTATGTATTATGTGTATTATGGTGATTTTTTCTTTTTAAGTGTGCCACCATTGAAATCTTTTAAACCTCCAGAGATACAACAAACTTTAAATTTTTCTTTATTAATAAAAATATGCATTTAGTGTTTTTAAAAAAGCTGCCATTTTCCAAAATGACGGTTAACTTAATTCTTTCTTATGGAACGCTGTATATTTAATGACTGTTTCTGATAGAAAATGTAATTTTAAGACATTTTAATCTTTGTACTTTTCTTTTATTACTAGCCGTTTCTAATCTATGGACACTCAAATAGTTAAAAAAAACTACAACTTTTGAGGGAGCCAGGACATTAAATATTCAAAAATATATTGTGTTGTGATTACATACTGTAAACCTTTGAGGTTTACTTAACAGCTACACGTTTGCACAAGATTCCCTCATAATTATTAATGATAATAATAATAAAATTAAAATAAATATTAACAGTAAAAATGAGAAAGAGATTTTATTACAACAGGATATACGGTACAGGAAGTGGAGTTGGTAAAATTATAGTAGGACATCCTGAGAGTGTTAACTTAGAAAGCAAGGGATTGGATGTCAATGAAGCAGGGTCAGCACTGTACACATGATGACCAGAATAATAAAATTTTAGACTCAGCAAAATTAGGCCGATGAATGCTGATGCGAAGGAGATTCAGCAGAAGCTCTGGAGGTCCTGCCCATCATGAAAACGGGCCTATAGGGTGATCCGTAATAGGACCACCGATAATAATTGGTTTTTCCGAAATCGCAGGCGTGTCCAGTGAGTGGCACGGGGAATGAGATACTAGGGAAACAGTTGGGAAAGAAAGGAGAGTCTGAGGAGAGTTCGGCAAGTGATAGAACTTCGGGAAATAGACCAATAGGGAGGACCAGCATCTGGTGGTTCAGCTACCTAGGCTTCGTCAACCCACCCTGCAGAGCAAACACGGGACGAGCTAGGAGGAGGACTTGGAGCCACGGTCCAGCCCCCAGAGGGCTTCACGAGCGGCCAACCTGAACCTGAGGGACAACCGGACTTGCAGCCTATCCTGAGGGCCAGAGAAGCCACCTCAAGGGATTGCAAGTGACTCCAACCACCCCCAAGGGACTACAAGCAACTCCAGGCCAACCAGCCCACCTGACCCTGAGGGACAAGCGGTCACCGAATCCACTACAGCCCGTGGACACCCCATACCTGCAGGAGACATAGAGTTCAGGGGTGTGTTAAAATTTGTTTAAGGGAAACGAAAATATAAATTTTGTAGATGAAAGGAAATTTTGTAAGGGCGATCAATTACGTTTTTCCTACACCAAAGCGTAAGCCAACAGGCAGTACATAATCATGTAAGAAGCTAATAATAATCGTAATTTAATAATAAAATATAATTCACTGTTTGAGGGAATTTATTGTTAATTTAAATTGTAAATATATGAATACGTAAATCCATGTAATTGATCATTGTCCGTATAAGTGGTTGTGTTGAGTTCATTTAGATATATAATAAATGAATAAATATTGCGTTGAATATATAAACCATAAATATTTGATAATTTTTGGGAAGAATAAAGTAGAGCAACTAGGGCCATTTGAATATTTAGCTTATCTCTTGAAAAATATTTGTAAAATAATATAACTACAATCGTACGTAATATTGATTAGGTCGTCATAGTTAGTAAGGTTGATTATTATTGTTCGATTGTTAATTTTGGTTGGAAATAATTGATTGATTATTCTTAAGTATAACTTGATATTGAATATACAATTTTCACTTGTTAGTGTAGAGTTTTGCACATATAATACTTATTTAGTTGATTCTTAATGTGACGTTTATAGAATTATTTAGAGGATTGTGATTTAATAGTATAGGAGTTTGCTGTCACTTGTTGTCTATAATATTCTTGAAATTATTGATTCACCGGACTGTATATGTCCATAGTTAATATGTAATAACCGGCCAATGTTAATAGTAATTTGATTGAAGATTTATAAACGTATAATTTGTATTGTCTATTATTGAATGAGAAGGGTATATTGAAGGAGGTGTATAGTGTAAAATAGGATAAGATAATTACCTATCATAAGAATTAACTTATGTTGTACTAAGTGCTATTTTATCATAAAAAATATATTTAATTGTGAAACTACTTTGAAAAAAGGAAATAACAAATATTTTTTTAATTAGTAGGCCTAGTAGAAACTGGGTTATTACAAATTGGTCTTCGGCTAATTGTATATGTTTTCTCCAAGATATTCAACTTGTATGATAACTAGTATGTATGAATTTAAGCCTGGATCCTATCATTACAGAATAAAACATGGTTGTTATTTAAATTTTGCAATGTCAGAATTGACCTTTTTCACTATTTGAGTGTCCGTGTAGATTAAAAACTGCTAATATTGCGGGATAAATGCAAATAATATGAAAGTGTTAAAATTACATTTTCTATCATAAACAATCATTAAATACATAGCATTCTATAAGAAAAAATTCCAAAATTGAACGTCATTTTGGAAAATGGTGGCTTTTATAAAAACGCCAAATACATATTTTTATGAATGAGAAACAAATTAGGTGAAGTTCCCCATTTAAATTTTGATGTATCTCTGCAGATTTAAAAAATCCCAATGGTGGCACACTTAAAATACTCACCCTGTATAGATAATTATTTGCTATACTTTTTTAATGTCATATAAATTGCGTTTTGGGAACACGTTTTCATAAAACTAGCCACATTGCGTTGTAATTGCTAGCATTATTTTTGTATTTCAGTTAAGCAATCGTACAATTTAGTATTTTCGTATGATATCATTCTCTTAACAAGATGATGTTAGATGCCAAGCTGTAATTTACAGAACTGACACCGTAGACTAAAAATACTCAATGTTACCACTAATTGACTTTCAAAATCAGAAACCATGTACAGTAGCTAATCATTTAATTAATATTGCTATATTCATAAATCTAAAGCTGGTATTTTGGAAATAAAACTCAATTCCAAATAAAAATTATTTTCTAATGAAATTTTCTTGTAAAATTCACACATTTAGACATTGCAATGTAGTCTTGTACAAAATGACAAAAAATTAAGGAAATTCAATCAGTGAATAAATAAAATACTATAATTACGACTTGTTTAGGAAAATATTCTCAATTTTTCAACGAAAAATTATCTTTTCACTTAATATAGCATATACCTGAAAATCATGTAAAATACACATTTTTTGAGGTCGCCATTAAATTTTTTGTCCGCTACGTACATTTGTCTGTAGATAAAAGTTCTGATCCACCACATCAGTAATATTGTTATCTTATACTATATCTGAAGATAAAACAGAAAAGGGAGGATGGATTGAGAACGAAATGAAATCGGCCCAATGAATCTGGGTAGAATTACATAATAATTAAATTTATTAACACTGTACTTTAAATTGTTAGTTCAATGTCACTATTTAGCTTATTGGTTATCCGACAGGATATCATATTCATGATTCATTATTATGAACTTTTAAGTATGAGGAATTGAGGATGTGTTTTTAAAAATAAGGTTCAATGAGACATTCTTACTTAATATTTTGTTTATTTAATCAAAAATTATGTAATATGGAAAGATCTTTTTATAAAACGTGATAGTTCAAAGATAATTTGACGAATCTAAGTCCCAGTAAAAAATATTTAGATGCCAATAAGTAATATTAGGACCTTTTCTCCATAATTATGTAGTGTTAGTTTGTGTTCAATAACAATACAATAGTCTTTGAGTTGATGTGATTCACAAACACAACCAATTAACACCATGAGCCCATTATTAAGAATAAGTCATGCATAAATTGATAGAAGTTACATACGTTTTTTTTAATGAGTGTACAGCCTCCGTAATAGAAAAAAATATTCCAACACTATTATTCCTCAAACAAACTTTTAGATACATCCAACACGCGTATTTTTACGCCTAATAACAATGTGCTGCAACAAACATACCACTTTCAGTAGACGAACGTGGATTAGAGAGAATGTTTCCCATAGCCTAGAAACACCACTGTGAAAAATAGGCCTACAACCTTATATATATATATCACTAGTCTAATTAGTTATATTGTCCTTTTCCCAACATCCCTTATCTTCTCCATATCAAAAATATTATTCTAGTAATTTTACCTTGATAGTTTTCTCTACGAGAGTAACAACATATTTTGTGAGGCGTAAAGTGTACTCTATATATGTTCCACTAATCCTACCGAAATTGATGTTTATCAGATTATAACATATTTCGTGGCAATTGTCTAGAATAGAATAAGATGCAGTTATTAATTATATTGGATTTAGTGATGATAAATATATATTTAAGGAAGTAAAATTAGTGTTTCTTATTACAATTATTAAATAAAATTTAGTTGTCAACCTTTAGCTACATACTTATTACTTAACCAAAGCCTAATTATACCACCTTCATATATATTACAACAAAAAATGGAATTTGTCCTTCATTGAAATAAATATATTAATTGTGTTCACTTCTCGTTTTATTTCTAACATTTTGTTTTTCCTCGTTATTTCAAACGTTTGAGCATTTGCTCCCCAACTCTCCATTTTATTACTCACATATTAATAAGAACTAAACATAAAAAAGGAACGACCAAATAGCGTATTCAATATATTATAAAAGTTGTTGTGTTATAAATATGTTATAGTTAGAAATATGTTATCGTTTTAACAACGCACTTAAGATTTTTTATATGAGGTTTAAGTTAAGTTTTTTTTATATATATGAGTCGATTTAAAAGTTTTTCGTTTCATGTTACGTACTGATAATAAAATACGATTAATAACTCCATATAGTACATTCAGAAACGAAAATTCTTTCCTATTTTCCTGTATTGGCCAACCTAGTAACCGTTTTCGGAACAGATGAATTGCTTTCTGCTAAATTCTCAGCTGTTTAAAACCAGATTAAATCAGAGTTTATTACTACTACTAGTCTTCAACCTCTAACCCTAACCTCAATGAATGAAGATTGAAGCCATAAGAATAGTGCATGAAGGATATTTAATAAATATTTGACGATGGGTGGGACTCATAGTTCAAGAAAGATATCCGTAGACAATGATGAAGCAGTGGGAGTCATTCGAGTTTCCGAAAATGTTGCTCAACGTTTGAAGAATATTAATAATGAGGGAAGTAGTGAGAAAACAACTATATCTAACCCACAGTCTCAGGAACTTGTCGGTAATCAAAATGCTAATACTTACCAACACAGTGCTGATGGAGTTTATATTCCTCAACCATACTTAAGTAATACAATGGTTAGACAACAGATTGAAAGGGAACTGGAAAAGAATGACCAGTATTGGCAAAAGAGAGTGAAGACCATGCAAGACCATCAAAACAAAATTACTCATATTTTGGAAACAGAATTCAACAAAGCATACAATGAAGCAGAAAGCAAGTTCCCTAAATTAGTGAAAAACAGTAATATTGAACCATGTCTAGATTATAAATCAAAGATAGTTGATTGCTTAAAAAGTAATGCTAATCAGACACTGAACTGCAGCAAAATAGTTAATGAGTTCACAACTTGCATTACTAATTCCAGATCTACTCAGGACAGTAAAGCTCGCAGCCCATAATGGATTTATGAATGTTAGTAACACTGCTAGTGTCTATGAAATAAGGTGAGTTAGATTAGGTTATTCTTCATTAAGTCAATTTCCTAGCTTAATTTAAAGCCACATCCTCGTAGCCATAAATATAAGATCCAGGACCACTTGCCACCCATATATCTGGTAAAAATGTCTACAGGTCTATGCAAATTAGAATGTATTGCTAAATGTTGCTTAGTTCAGGTGGTACAACTTTAGTATGATTATTTGTATTCAGCTACATATGCGGTGGGTCTACAATCACAAATATAGTTCAAAAGTGAAATAGTAGAACTATTTAATTTATTTTCAGTGGACAACCATTCAAATCAAATTGGTGAAGCCTATCTATGCATTTTGTAGACACTTTTCAAATCTTGACATTTTTATTATGACTGGGTTGAATCAGTTTTAGGCCTATAATTTTTCTGAAAATAGTTTTTCTGCAGATAACTTGTTTTGTACTTTTAGAAAATCTATTTTAGTGCAACTCTTGTTTTACATGATATTCACAAAAATCTAGCGAATGGCTAGACCAAATTAAAAATAATCTGGTTTTCTGGTAGACCCCTATATCAATTCTGTGTGTAAGCTTATCGCAAACAATCTGATAAAGAGGTATATGCTTAACATATTTAGGCCTATGTGCTTTATACAAGTGAATGAGTGTTTTAAAAAAAGATAGAAATGGTACTCTAATAAATTAAAATAGGCTACTGTACTGTATTTTACTGCACATAATTCAGTACAACTCCAATTTGTTTAACCATTGACTCAGCCGAAACTGCAGTCAACAAGGAGTGAGGCAGGGAAACATCCACGACCCTACTAGAAAGTGGTGACATATCACTCATTTTAAAGACAAAAAGTGCAGACTGACCTTCCTCGATTCTTCCATCTAGGCCTACCTAATTGTTCATGGGTCTGCTGATTTTTGTCTCAAATGGTTGACAAGACAGTGTGACTAAATTCAAAGGTTTAGTACTCAAAAGGAACATTAAAAAAAAATATATTTAAAAACAAAATGACATATTGGAATTGATTTTAACCTAGAAAATAATATTTTGTTTTTTTCTATTGTCAGCTCAAAATCATTGATCCTTACTACCCAGAGTTTGGACTAGGCTGATCTCGAATTATGAGAGTCTAATGTATATCCATTATTTAGTATAATTGTTCTATCTTATTTTTACGTGATTTCAAGCTGATTATGCAGTTGGAAACTATTTTGATGAAAAATAATAATTTCTTGAGATACCGGTATCTCTGAAAATACTACATTTGGAAAAAATTGCCTGCAAGGGCCATATAGGCTAAATTCAACTGTGGTAATAAGAGTTAAGACTAACCTGTTAACTGAATTTGCTTATAATCCCGCTAGAAGAGGGACTCCTGGAAGCCAGGCTAATTCCCAAATTTTTTTTAGTATGTTCACATGATTAGAATAAGTTAGGTTAGGTTTGGTTAGAGGTTATGAGTAAAGTGTTTTTTTCATGTAAAAAAAAAATCATTTTATTACAATACCATTTGTATAGTGTCTAGCTTATTTATTGTCAGAAGAAAAAAAGTAACTGAAAAAAGATTTCTTTACTGGTTTTTTACAGTCAATAAACTAGTTTTATGATTTTTTCTGTAAAAAACAAGTTTCCTGCAGATCAAATTACTTCCTCGCTAAATTCTTATTTTACCACTTTTCAACAAGCAATCTCATTTTCTTAAGTGTCTAAAAAGTGCGTAATTACCCAAATTTTGTTAGAAAAACATGTCTAGGATAAAAACTGAATATTGTAGTACTTACTAACAACGTACCTTGTGGAAAGTCTGGAATATCAACTATATCAGTGCAGATTTAAAAAAGCGGCCCTACGGTTTATATAGGCATATCAATTTATTTTGAAGTATCACTATTCAACATATTAATAAAGATAATTTGTTTGACCACAGGCCTAATGTATATATTGAAAATGTATAAATAGCTGTGATAATTGTATATTATAGTTTTGACATTAGAACATTTTCTGGAATTGATCATTAATTGACTTTACTACAAAAATTAAATTCCATCCAATCCAAAACACGTTTTTTGAGAGAGTTTATTGGATTAGTCTGGGTTTGGTTAGCAAAACGTATTGTTCAATATTTATAGTCAATTTTTTCAGCCCCTTATGGAATTGCAGCCTGGCCAAACCACTTACCAAATGTGTTGGGGATGAGAATTTTAATGTTTCTGATGCTACCTATAATGGTTATGAACTCAGATCCACCCTTTTCTTCAGCCCAATTAGGAAGAATGTCAATTGGTCAATCAACTTAAATCCATCTATTACTAATATTTGTAAAGACCACCATATCTTTATGGGTGGGTGGAAGGTTAGGTAAACACTACAAAATGTGAATGTCTAGAGGGTGGGTAAAAAACAACTCTACATTATGGGTAGGTAGATGGGTAAACGCTTGAGTACCTATAATCCGGTCGGGTACGTAATCACTAGTGTACGAGTATGAGTGAGTGGGTATAGTTTATTACATCTACAAACAAGTGAATACCACTGGACTAGACTTTACTTATACCATAGCTTTATTGCACAGGGTTGCATATAATAGGGTGCATATTGTGTTTTATAGTTCATAGGTAAATAGGTGGCACAGTAAACTTAATTATATTGTTGTGCAAGTACACAACACACAGTGATTAATGTATTGATCATAGGTTAGTTGGAGCTTCAAATATATTTGTGATATCATGTGGTATTAAATGAACCATCACAATATGCTATCTATTTATTTCATGGTTTTTACTTAGAATCAAAAAACTTTAATTTTTCCTGTACATTTATTTTGTGATTAATGTATCACTCTGTTGTATTTATTAATTTTTTTTAACATTATTGACAGTCACTTTTTTTTCAGGAGAAAATCATCAACATCAGGTCAAAAGGAACATGTTAGCAGAAGTTGTTTTAAGATGTTCATTCCTTTTAATGGCCATTGAGTATAATTCAAGAAATATATTATTTGTTAAGTTTTCTGTATCTGTTAACAATCGTTAATAACAGTAGCATTATATTTAATAAAAAGTATTTTTCTGGAGTGGTTATTTGAGAATGAGCTTTTATTTGTTTTAAAAAGTGTATAAAGTTATTGAAATACTTGTATATAAATTTGGGTGTATATTACAGATCAAATAAAGAAATCAATTTTCTGGTGTTCATTTATAAATCCTTTTCAAAATTACGTTGTGTAAACTGCAATAATAGTGTTCAAATGTAAAAATTAACAAGCCAATAAAATTAATATCTAGCTGCTGTTTTGTGTAAAGACAACTCTACATATTTTGTACCCACTGTGTACAAACAAACAAAAATTTTGTAGTAGATTACACAACTGCATAAGTGTGAGTAATTTCTTATTGGCTTTATTTAACATTTTTGCTTTGTTGTTACACCTACTTTACATGATATAGTTACACAAACACTGCAGATTATGAAATAAAACTGGGCAATTGCAACTTTTTATATCTATTTTCTTTGTGTAAGACCAAAATGCATCCAAAACAACTGTGGAGGTAAGGCATCAGTACCAGGTTACTTTCTGAGAGTAAAAAAGATGATTTTAAATAAGCTCAAACTAAAATGTTTATAACTCAATTTGAAATTTTTGTTTCAAGTGAAACTGTCAGCAATGCTTCTAAAAAGAATGCTTACTATTACTTGACCACAAACAAAAAAAACCATTCGAGCTAAAGCAGGTTGCGCATCTTCCCCTACTTTACTGCTCTCTTCCACGCATCATATACAGGCGTTGGCAAAGTCAACCATTTTTATAAATCGGTGACATCAGTAATAGTTACTTAAAAATAACCGTAATAAATACTAATGAAAATACTAGTGGCAAAATTAAGCGATAATGTAACACGGGATAGGTTAAAATATGTCAGCACTCACTAAAAAGAAGTTTAGTTCTAATGGCAAAACAGCGAATTGAAATTTCATTTTCCTTATAATAATAACATTGTGTGTTCATATCAATTCATCAGCTGTTGAACAAAACAAATTATAATTGGCTTACCGGAAACAGTTTTTGAACTTGAATCCATGACGAAGACAAATTAAATAATATTATACAGACGATCTTTATTTAAAATAATAATAATAAATACTGTACATATAATCAAGATTAGAATAGAATAAAAAACAACACTATATACACTATACTTAAGAACGTACATTACAAACACATTGTAAGTTTAGTAATACTGTATAAAAATGGCAAAAATACAAAACAAACACAGTTTATTTTTAAGAACGGTTTAATAAAACAAATCACAGGATAATGTACAGTGTAACATCAGCTGTTTTTTATTTTTTAAAGCAGCTGTCATGACTCATTTCCCCACATTGCATGTGAGAGTTGCGCAGTAAATTGGCTATTGTGCGGTTTTGTTTGTTTGTGGTTGAATAATATATATTACCCTCAAAAGTCTGTTACACCTGCTGTCATATTGGGTTTGATTCTCTATAAAGCAAATAGTAAATTCAGCTTTATTTATGAACATAACATTTTAAACTTGGCCTTTTTTTAAAGATAACCGAATTTTCAAGAGCACCAAGAGATCAGATTTTAATTTGACCCTCTGATTGTTATTTAAAATACAAATAACTATAGTCCTAATTAAAAAAAAAAAAAAAAACAAGAAACAGTGGGAGGATCAAATATTTTTATTTTAACAGACTTTTTCCATATAATAGCATCAACATGACATAGTAGCCTACAAAATAAGATAGTAAAATTAAACTGCTTGTAGACAATATTAACAATAATAATTTACACAGTACTGAAACTGAATATGTTGAGGACAATGAGCTAGAAATTCCCGGGTGCTATAATGGTACAAAGTTACCAAAAGGTTGCGCAACAGACTTTTAAATTTCTCAATATCTCTCAGAAGTTTCTTCTGCCGGCAGGGAAAAAGCTTCACACCATTGTAATGCAAATTTTTTTGGAAGAATGAGGTTTTATGAGGTGGAATAATAAGATTGTTGTTAGTGCGTAAGTTGTAGTGATGAAGTGTAATTCCTTGCTGAAAAGATTTAAAATGTTTGCAGACAAAAAGGAGTGTATGGAAAATAAATATGGATGGAAAAGTTAAAACACTATTTACTTTGAAGCTTTGCATGAATAACGGTAGGCTTTTTGTAAATAACTCCTAATAGCTCGTTTCTTCATTTTAAATACATGCGTGGTTCTAACAGTCTCATGGCTTCATATCTCTATACCATAAGTGAGAAAGGGCTAAATAAGACCATAGTAAGCTGTTAAAAGAACATCCGGATCAGAAAATTTAGATAGGCTTCTTAAAAAAAAATTCCAGAGGCCAGCATTTTGATGATACAATCAATGTGAGTATATAATTTCAAGTTATTATCAAGATGAATTCCCAAAACTGTAACAGTTGGGCATAGATCAATTTTCTCATAGCCAACAAGAAAATTCATGCAATTTTTGCTACCGTAATCTCATAGTTTTAGTCACTTATCCTGTTAAGTTTATCAACATTTGAATACATACTTTAAAATAATAATGTGACATGTCAGTAAGTGAAGTAATGTACAACTGCAGAATGCAGGTGAAAATCTACTGATAAACCGCTGCCAGACAATCTTGCATAAACCGAACAAGCAAGTAAGAGTAAACTGCCACTGTTGTTCAGATCAGACAGTGGTTGGTGAACGGACACACAGCTACTACTAATAGTCGATAGAATTTAGTTCCATAAGTCAACACCAGGTAGAGGCTCGTAGAATCGACTGTGATAAAATTATTCACTGGGAAAGGCTGTTTTTACAAACACAGTCCCCACTAACTGTGTTAGGTAAACAAATGGATGAATGAAAGATCAATACAGACTGGAAATTTCAAACCCAAATAAAAAAGTATTGAATCCTAATCGGGGTTAGTAATTTCTAATCGATGATATCAATAAAATGACATTTCGTTTTAAAGGTTTTTACATACGAAGAATAATGCTGTTAAGATTAAGGTTACACAGGTATATTAAGTATAAAGGTAAATTAGTATTTCCAGTCATAGAAGAACACCTCAAAGGATATTTGTTTGTTTGGATCAACAGTTAGAGAGGAGGTTGAGATGCCTTGTATGTAATTTTTAAACAACAGTGTTTTACTTCAAACCCTCTCGAATCCATTTAAAAAATCAGAAACAACATTGGTTTGGAATCAGAGAATAATATTTTTATTTTAATAAGTACAGTTTATATAAGAAATAATTACAAGTTACAAATTTGCACACAAAACAGCTCCATAATTATGGCATCAGCCACCACTACTACAACATAGAAATTGTTTTATACTGCCCATCCTGACATTTTAAAAGACCCTTCAGTTGGCTGTAATTTTTTTATGAATTATTCTTTCGAAATCGGGTTTGTGGCCTGTTTTTCAGACCTCTATTTCAAGTAACTCTCAATCTATGTTATTCTGTACGATTTTCTTCTGACTCCTTGCAGGCCTGTCCCTCGTAGGTGATGAAAACTTGATAATGGCATCAAGCAGTCCATTTTTAGGTGCAACATAAATTTCATAAGTTTCATTTTTTATCTGCAATCGTTTAAAACATACAACCATCCTGATCACTTTTTCAAAGCCCTGTTTGTTACTTGGGATAGATGAAAGAGGTTAACTGTAATTTTGTAAGTTAATTTTTGTATGTTTAACTTGGCAGTTAAGAAACTAGTTTAGTCAAATAGTTCTAAGATTCAGTTTCTTTCTTCTGCATTGATGTTGCACATCACTGTCAAATAATCATCATTCAGCTTTGGCAGTAAGTTAATCAAAATTATCAAGACAAATTGATTTACTTAATGAAAAGTAATGTTCAGGAAGAAAGATGTTTAACACTTGCCAAAAAGCCTGAATCTGAAATAAATTGCCTGTTCTGAATATGTAAATCAACACATGAATATAATTTACCCTCTACTGAATTAGTCTCAGGTCTTGTCCCATGTATCTATTAAGAAATTAGCGTAGGGATCAATAATTTACTATCAAAATGTTCTTGATTCAGCTACAGTAAATATTTCTTCAAATACATTCTTCCTACAATTGCATATTACGCCAGTTTCTAAATAGATTTTCTTTTCTTGAACATGCTCTAACTGAAGTAGAGCTCAAACTGTTACATCTTTTTATCAGAGACTGTCAAGGGGACAGTAAGAGACTCACTCTCTTCATCTCCTCCAAAAGGTATATCTTACTCAGAATAAAAAAGGATTGTTTTAATCATGGATCTTATACTACCCATCCATTATACAACGTGGTTGCTCGTCGACCATCAAACTTAATTATCAGCGACCAAATTGCCTAAATATAACCCAATACATGGAGCTGTTTCAATCATATTGCCAGCAATCTCGAGATCGCTCAAGTATTTCTAGTCGATTCACCAAGTTTCCGGCAATCTGGAGGTTTCTTGGCGACCAGATAACCGAGTGTGTGGCGACAAGCAACCATCATGAGCAATATCCGAGATTAAAGTATATACGCTACGGTCTAATATTCTCTATCACCATGGCAACAGCAACCAATCTATTTAAAACAATATTTTATAAAACCATATGTTTTTTGCTTACATTTACATTTTTACTATTTTAATGGTTTTACAAATAATAATCTAGTACAATATATCTACGACAGTCACATGTGTTGTCACGTCTCTCACCCCTTATTTGGCAGCTCTTGATTAACCATTAATTGCATTTTCTTCTAGTTATGATTTGTGAACTGTATTTTTGTACACCGAGTGGTAATTGAAAATAATATTTTTGGCAACATGATGTCTTAAAGTCACAGAACAAAAAGAGAATGTCTATTTCTTTGTCCGTGCTTAGTGGTAATTGAAAATAATATTTTTGACAACATGATGTCTTAGTCACAGAACAAAAAGAGAATGTCTATTTCTTTGTCCGTGCTTAGTGGTAATTGAAAATAATATTTTTGACAACATGATGTCTTAGTCACAGAACAAGAAGAGAATGTCTATTTCTTTGTCCGTGCTTAGTGGTAATTGAAAATAATATTTTTGACAACATGATGTCTTAAAGTCACAGAACAAAAAGAGAATGTCTATTTCTTTGTCCGTGCTTAGTGTTCTTAAAAGTGTAATGGTACTAAACTTATTCCTGTTTCAAGCCAATTTTTTTGCTAAAATCTCTTATGTCTTTTCTTTTTTTTTTTTTTTTGCCCACTGCAAAACTATGAATATTAACTATGTACCACCTTACTTACAGCTGCAGTCTCTTTATCATCCAAGTTGCTTGATTAAGAACCTGCAAAACACTAAGCAGAAGATTGCTGAGCAAGAGCTTGCTGGATCAATTGCTTGCTTGATTGCTCAGACAAAGACACTTTTCGATGGCAATGAGATTGCTGGTCGACGAGCAACCATGTCGCCTTAAGTATTAGTGCTGATCTGTTTTCCTCTTTTCCATGTTGAGTATGTATCTGAGAATGTACATCTTTCTGTTTTCCTCAAATGATGAATTATTATTTTGCAGTACAACACAAGCCTTGTAATAATTAGTTATACAGTAGAATCTCGATTATCCGCCATAAACGGGCCGGCGGAAGGGCGGATAAGCGTAAATGGCGGATAATGGGGAATGTTGAATGAAACCTAAATTACATACACAGTAAACAGTTTACAGTATATTTTTATTTACTTACACGATTAAATGTAATACATAATTCATTACTCACTTTAAAACGGAAAAAAATATTTTAAACATAAATTGAAACTGGTTGAGTTTATGGTGAGTGGAAAAAGCTGGTGATTTTGGTCTGCCTTCCTGACGTTTCCCGCTTTTTCGCCGCTAAGTCTCGCCATCTCTGAAGCATCATAATGTCAACAGCCCTGGCTTCTTCTTGCTGCTCGACGTATTTAATGGCCGCTTCAAAGATTTTCACCCCTTCTTTATGTGCACTTGTTTGGTGCTCAACAGTCTCTGGTTCTTCGACATCTTGATCGTCACCGCTATTGACAAGTGTGACGATTTCTGCATCAGTTATTTCGTAACCTTCATCTGCTGTAAGCCACTCTCCTACTTCAACCGAAGTTGCGTCTTCACACCCAGGAATTCGTTGCAATGTGGGTAAAATATCTTCATGAATTTCATCATGCATGGTTCCGGCATCTTCATCCTCGCCCAACAGCTTTTTCCATGATCTGGCAATAGTATCTGCTCCGACATTGTCCCAGGCACTTGCAATCCAATAAGCCACATCTTTTAGATTTATACGTTTCAGCTTTGGAATCATGTCCTGGCCATCTTCTATTTCTTGTATCAGGGTGGAGAGAAGCCTTTTTCTATAGTTCCTCTTCAGTGTTTCCAAAACACCTTGATCCATAGGTTGGCAAATTGCAGTTACGTTGGGGGGTAGGAACATGGCCTTTATATCCTGGTCTTTTAGATCATCTACATCGGGATGACTTGGTGCATTATCTATAAGTAGAACTGCTTTTCTGGGTAGGTTATTCTCTTTCAAAAACTTTTCTGTAGATGGTACAAACTCTTTTAAAAACCATTCTTTAAAAATATATCCGCTCATCCAAGCACTTTTTTGGTTAAAATATTTTACTGGCAGTGCGTGTTTCGCGATTCTCTTGAAAGCCCTTTGATTTTTCGCCTTTCCAATCATTGTCAGTTCCATTTTATGGTTTGCTGTAGCATTACTACAGGCCAAAATTGTTACTCTCTCTTTGCTGCGTTTGTAACCCGGAGCTGCTGCTTCGGTCCGAGCTGCAAGGCTCTTACTTGGTAACATTTTATAATTAAGGCCCGTTTCGTCACAGTTAAATATTTGGTCTCCTGTTAATTGCTCAGCTTCAATAAGTGTTTGAAATTCTTTCTTGAACCTTTCCATTTCTTCAAAGTTGGATGACAATTTTTCACCACAAATATTTAACTGCCGGATTCCATATCGTTTTTCCCAGCGGTCTAACCAACCAATGCTTGCTGTGAATTCTGTGTCGCCTTCATTAAATTCCTTTTGGAAATGCAACGCCTTTTCTTTTAATATAGGTCCTGAAATAGGCACTCCTTTGTCCCTAAATTGGGTAAACCAAATGAATAAGGCCTAACTAGTTTTTTCATAGTCACTTTTCTTCATCGTTTTTCTGTCTTTTAAGTCAATATCAGTCACTCGTGAGGCACACCATTGTTCTAATTCTGATCTCTTTTTTTTTCCAATCCCCAACAGTGCGACGACCAACGCCATAGTCATCGGCTACCTTCTGCAACGTCTCTCCTTTGTCCAGCCTTTTTAAAGCGTTGAGCTTGTCTTGCATTGATAACACAATCTTTTTTTTGACTATTTTTGTTAAATTATATTAATTAAATAAAATGCCAAAGGTGCGGCGGATAACACGGAATGGCGGATAACCAAGTGGCGAATAATCAAGACTCTACTGTAGAAGTTTTTATGACGTTTCCTAGTTTTTTTTTTTTTGTTTTTTTTCAATCTTTAAAGCTCTTACTGACAATTTTCCAAGAGCTCCAGAACCTCATTTTCATTACACTTTCATTAAAGACTAAAAACCATGATGTTCTCAGTAAATCCTGAAGGAGTCACATTTCATTTTAGTGCTGTAATCCAGCTACTAACGTCAAAATGCTGTAAACAATGACTTATATGCTGTCAGTGTTCTTACACTGAATAGCGTCATCATGCACATATTCACAATTGTGTAAGTCTAGAATAGTGGATACTGCCAACTTTCTGATTTGGTTAGTCTATTAACACAGTCAATCAGCCACGTATTATGTAATTTGGCTAAACAGTTACTGTAAGTTCCATCTTAAGGACAAGCCTCCCTTACAAGTACGGTGGTATTGCTCCACCCCTCCATACACATATGGTGTTAATGACCCTTACGATGGTATTACCTCTGCACACCAATGTCCATGTTTAGGTGCAAAGGGCGAGTGAGCCCCTCCTTCCAAAATCTCTGAATTAAAATAGATATATGCCTGGCTCTGAAGGGTCCCTCTTTACTTCTCTTTATCTTCCTCTTTACTCTCTCCAGCACATTCTGAAATGACTAATTGATGAGCTAATTTAATCCTGCGAGCACTTATTTTAGACGATCACTGTGAGTCATCTATTAATCTTGAAATCTTTTTTTATCATTTTCCCCTGTTAAAGGAAACTTAAAATCCTGTTTTGGAAGTGCGTTCAACAGAAGAATATTTTTCTTCAAGCTGTCATCAACATTTTGTGAATGCCGCTTACGTCCAAAGTTTATTCACAATTTTGGGAAGATGTTCTGAGATTATTTCTGCTTTTAGTGACGTCCATTTCTTTTAGGCTTGAATAGGAGGCAGCTGACGTTGCTTAACTGATTCTAAAAATAATGGCGTTCACACACCTGAAAGCAAAAGAAAATGATTAAAATGTTAATCTGTAGTGGTTCAATAATGCGTTTTTTAATGAAAAATAACCGCACAAAGATCCAAGCTAGACTGATTAAAGAGGAAATAAGTATTTGATTTATTTCTCTTCATCTTCCTCTCTACCTTTCTCAAGCACATTCTGAAGTAACTACAGTAGTCCCTCATTAATCCGACACAATTCAGACCAGGTATGTGTTGGATTAGTGAAAAAGCCGGATTACTGGAGTTCAACTGCAAAACATGCTTAAATTACATAACAGAATATATAGTGTAGCTCAATAAGTCTAATTTTACAATAAAGATGTACAATAGTTTCAAAGTAAGAAAAGTATGGTACACCAGTTGAAACGTTGTTATATAAAACTGTTGCATATGCATCAAAAACAAGTTTTTTAGCTTACAACAATTGAAAACATTAATCCTTTAAAACTTTGCAAAAATGAAAAAATAGTTAAAATAATATGTAACTATTGATAAAATAAATAATTAAATAAAATATAAAAAAATTAAATAAAAAAATGATTAAAAGTTGTCTTGTGCTGACAGAATATTATCTTAAAAATGTATTTTTTAATAACATTTGCTATCATTTTTTTAATGCAATGTTTTGCATTATTATTAACATGTCTAAACAAAGAAACTCTAATATATTTAACTCACTACACTATAAAACTAGAAGCATAATCATATTCATAATGTCATATGAATTGTAAACAGAATGGAATGTTGCCATCAGGTGTTTTTATTTGGCAGGAACTGATAAGAAAGGGTCAGGATAAAGAAGGGTGGGGCTCAGGCTGCAAGGACGATCTTCCTCTTTTTAGCCTTTGAAATTCTAATGTTATCTGTTCTTTCAAGTGCTGATAGTACTGAAGGAAATAGGTCAACTGTGGGCAGATATTTTATGACGAAGTTATTTTGTTTATATTACGGTCTGACAAAGTTATTTCGTTTATCTTTTGGCCAGAAATTTTCGTTTCATTGTTCTGTTTATTAGCACTTTTCACTCCTGAAACATTCCTAATATGAAGGCTATCTCCCCCATTCGTTTTCTGGAACCAGAACCGGTTCTGGTCCTTTTATCAATAACTATAGATCTGGCCGGATTACTGGGGGGGCCGGATTATAGAGGGACTACTGTAATTGATGAGCTAATTTAATCCTGCGAGCACTTATTTTAGACGATCACTGTGAGTTATCTATTAATCCTGAAATCTGTTTTGCATTTTACCCCTGTTAAAAGGAAACGTAAAAGGCTGTTTTAAAAGTGCTTTGGAAAGAAAAATATTTTTCTTTAAGCTGTCATCAACATTTTGTTGAATGTCGCTTACGTCCAAAGTTCATTCACAATTTTGGGAGGATTTTCTGAGATTATTTCTGCTTTTAGTGATGCCCATTTCTTTTAGGATTTAATAGGAGGCAGCTGATGTTGCTTAACTGCTTCTAAAAGTAACGGCATTCACACACCTGAAAGCAAAAGAAAATAATTATAATTTTAATATGTAGTGATTCAGTAATCCAAAGTTTTTTAATGAAAAAAATAACCACACAAGGATCCAAGCTAGACTGATTAAAGAGGAAATAAGTGTTTAGTTTATTTCTCTTCATCTTCCTCTTTACCTTTCTCCAGCACACTCAGAAGTGACTAAGAGATGAGCTAATTTAATCGTGCGAACACTTATTTTAGACGATGAAATGAAATGAAAAAAGTTTTATTTTGTGAGGCAAAGTTAGGACCATTAGGTCCTCTCTTACACTTAACCTCACTGTGACGATCACTGTGAGTCATCTATTAATCCTGAAACGTAAAAGGCTGTTTTGAAAGTGCTTTCGAAAGAAGAATATTTTTCTTTAAGCTGTCATCAACATTTAGATGAATGTCGCTTACGTCGAAAGTTCATTCATAATTTGGGAAGATGTTCTGAAATTATTTCTGCTTTTAGTGATGCCCATTTCTTTTAGACTTGAATAGGAGGCAGATTATGCTGCTTAACTGCTTCTAAAAGTAATGGCGTTCACACACCTGAAAGCAAAAGAAAATAATTTAAATTTTAATATGTAGTGGTTCAGTAATCCAAAGTTTTTTAATGCAAATATAATAAAAAATAACCTCACAAGGATCCAAGCTAGGCGGATTAAAGAGGAAATAAGTGTTTAATTTATTTATTTATCATGTTCCAACACTACCATCATGCCAAAATATAATATTTATTTTATACAATCATATGAATTTTTAAAACCACAGGTAGGTAGATATAAATTGTAGATTTTGTAAAAAATTTAAATGATTGTAAATATTTGGACAAAAATCTTAAAATACTTTAATACCTCTTGTTGTGTATTTACTTCAATTACATGTCTGTATAAATAAAAAAAAATAAATTCTGGAATCATAAATCCATAATTCATGTTGTCGACCTTGCGGAAAACAAGTTAACATTCTCACCTGAGCTAATGCAAGATTTAGCAAGAGTGTACTTGTAGCACCAGAAAGTAACCAGCGAGCTACTGCATTTCATTATATCTTATAATTCCTTTTAGTAATTAAATTAGTGATAGTAATGCTTACTTCTTGATAAAATATTCTCTTCTGTCAGATATGACGCTAATTTGACTTTTTTCATCTTTTAATGCCAACAGCAAGCAATGCATAAAAGACCTAAATTTAGTGTTTCTCTGTTATAAGCTGGGTCCTTGAAATAAAATGATAAAATACATCTGACAAACTGTCTATTTGCGGCACCACAAACCGAGTGAGTTGCTAACTGCTACTGGCATACTAACTCGCTGACCATTTCACACCCCGCTGACAACTTCTTGCTACCTGAAATGTAAAAATTCCAATTCTTTATATAGTAGTTATTGTTCAGTTTGAGATTATGTTGTTTGCAAAGCTCCTATGAATAAACTAATATTACAGTATGTAGTTGCTTAGTAAATGCAATGAAATAATAAATTGTAAGTTACTCAAGAAGTGTCTGTGAAATTCTAATTTGTTTTGAAAAGCTGCCTCAACATTTTTCCCCCAGAACTTTTAAGGGGATCTAAAGCCCTTTAAGACCCCCCCTCCGATTCCTTCATTGCTACATGCTTGAACTTGATGTTACACAATAAAAACATACCTCTTATTACAAGAACACATCTATTCTTAGTTAAAACCAGTAAATTTTTTGTGTTGCACTTGTTACTTGACAAGGTTTCTAATGAGGTAGATACCTAATGAAATCTCATATCAAGTTATTGAATCCATCAGTATACATGCCTTGGAGGTATTTCCTTAATTTTCCTCAAAAAGTTTTTTGTGCATTGTGAAATAGATAGGTAATTTACTAAATCAGGATTTGGCTTAGCATTTTGCTGTTAGTTAGCATTTAGTTAAAAAACTTATATTGTTATAGATGTGAATATTTTGGTGATGTATTGTAACGCTTTTTGGGAAATGTTACTATAGTATAACACTTGATTAACTGTGATGTGATTGAAATGAAAGTGACTAGAAATTTTAAAATGATTTTTTTTTTACATAGCCAATTTCACTAGACAGTAACATGACCAATTTGAAAACTGTACATTTTTAAGGTAAAACTTGTTTGACTTAATGTTTAATGTATGATCTTGTAACCATCACAGGTTATAAAAATGTGCAAAATCTATTTAGTTTAATGTTTTGATAAACCCAAAGTTGTGTTTTCAACTTGAGTTTAACAAAAGTAATTTTTGCAGTGAACATTTGATCCTTACTGATAAATGTATTCTTACATATGAGACACCGACACAATGTTGTTGGTATTTTAAGCTGAATATGAATGGTTATATAAGTGTAGGATGAGTGTAGTCTGGTTACTAACTGAGTTCAACTGTTTCTCAAAAAGGGCAATTTATTAATAGCCCAACAGCCAGGGCAACTAAGGGACCTACAGCTTTACGTGGAATCCGAACCACGTAGTGCTGGTCTGATTTTCAGCTAATTGACAAGCCTGATACTCAGTTATCTCCCCCCCCCCCCACACACAACATCCGCACAATGATTACCACCCAACATGGACACCCCAGACTTCTCTAGTAGTGTCCACGCCGATAACAACTATCAAGCGGACGCCATGTCAGTATTAAGAGGACCGAGCATCCAACCTATCGCCTACAATCTCCCAAACACTTTGTCCCCATGTAGCTGAGTTACAGCACTGCATCCACCAATGCTGACATATATAGTAATCTAACAATATTACTATATAAGTTAAAATTTTTTGTTATTTTTATTAATTTTGACTCAATACAATTTTACATTATTATTACAATTTTAATGCTATGTAAGTGCTTTATTAGTACAGATTAAAATCGATTATCACTTAAAGATAATTTTACCCCATAATATATTAGATTTTCTCACTTTATTCATATTTTCATAACAATTATACATATTTGGCAACGTACATTTAAATATTATGTGGGTGTTTTATTTCATTCTTAAGTACTTAGTTAAATCAAAAACCACTTTATCACTAAACATTTAGCACAAACTTAGCGTTTTTTAAAATAGCTCAATCCAAGATGTAGTAAAATGATTATATGACATGCAAAAACGATAATACAAGCACAATAATTAAGCTATCTATGCAACAATAATTCAAACTTTGGACCATTCAATAAGCGCATAATACGAACAACATCATAGCCTTTGGGTTGCCAAATCTTTGTGATGCTATATTCATAATGGAAATACCAAAAGACTTATTATTAAGGTAAAAACAGGTTATTTAAATCAAACCATGATTATAAAACATAACATTGTATTTATTTCTGTAACAGTAATACTGATTTGAAACCTTTAGAAGTAAACATACTCAAACTACCAATCTAAGGCCCCACTCATAAGCACAACCAGAGTTCTGTACAATAACACTGATGTCAACAGTCAGTAGTAGCGGAGATCTCCAGGACGGAGGTACTTTAGCTCATACAAGTCTTTAGATTCACATCGTTGGGGAATGTTTTATGTATGTTTGGAACAATTTACATAAACCTAAAAACACAAATAACTAACTCTACCCAGATAGCTCATAGTATACGGGGAAAGCCTGCATTCTGTTTAAAGAGTATGTAGGCAATACGCACTACACGACCGTGAATTAAGGACGCGACGTTGCCGCGATGAACAAGTATTAAATCTCAATTATTATTATCAGCTGATATTTAATATTGTAATATTCTTTATTAATATCGTTAGTGATTGAGTTTAATCTGGCGACTCCGCGAGTTGAAAGCCGCTCGACGCGCTTTAAAGCGGACAGTTGACACACTACGAAAAAATTGTTAACACTCTTTAGCATGGGAATGAGATATCTGAGTAAAGTTATTTGTGCTAAAAGTATATTATATCTGCAACATTTGTAAAAATTAATTTTATTTTATAAATTCTTAGAAAACATAAATGATATGCAACACAAATTAAATAGCTAAATAAGGTACAATAAATTATTTAAGTATAATAAAAGCAACAATTTGAGCACACAAGGTTGACACTTTCTATTATTACTATTCAAATGTTAAATAAGTATTGTTACTATTATTATAAAACAAAATTAATATAACATTATTTACTGTGAGCTACAGCAGATAATGTAATTAAAAATCTATTATTTCCATTCTAAAATAGGTAAGTTTTATTGTACAACAAACATAAGAGAATTTGAAGTTAAAAGAGCGTTTTTAATACAATTTTTACCAAGCAATTGAATTTAAAATATTTGTTTTGTAGCACACATATTTTTTTGAAAACTACTAAATCTATTTTTTTAAGAACTAATCAGTGTATTATTTAAATGAAATGTATTCATTGTATGATTTTGTTTAACAGGTTCACTGCAGCTGATGCTGATTTTTTTTTAACATCACTAAAGTTTAGGTTATTAACTTTTTTTATATGGAGATTTTTAAGTGTGGATTTCTTGCAGTGATTAACCCTTATCACGCTGTAAGGGCATATATTGAATTTGCTCTAAACACCGTAAGCACATATATTGACTTTGCTCTAAACACTGTAAGCGCATATACTGACTTTGCTCTAAACATCATAAGCGCATATACACCTAGTAATTACAGAAATAATATTTTCGTAATAATGTTTCTAATTTAATCCAGTAGTGCGTTTGGGTTATAGGCGGTGACTCATGAGAGACACATTGTGCGACTTACAACCTTTTGTTGGCCTGTCAATAACTACATGACTGGTTTTTGTCTGGCAGTGTACATTTCCGCTGTGCCGCCCAATGCCACAAACACATATACACGCAAGTCGAGCCAAGAGGTTGTCACACATCCGCCGCATCACCTCTTTGAAACTGTGTATTAAGTTGTTTTATCCATTACTTTAGTTTAATATGTGTTAGTAATTTATTAGTTTTAAGTGTCAATATAAATAATCCGGCCAATTTAGATTTTCTTGAAGGTACTAAATACATCTTAATCAAGTACTATTTGTATTTACTTATTTTTTATTATATGTGTTATGTGCAGACCCTGTCTTTATCAGTTTATGTATAAGTTAATTTACTCAATTATACATATTTTATTAATAGTAATAATATATTGTATTGATTCATACTGTATAAGTGATCTATGCCTGAGGCTTACTTTCAAGTAAAAGTTAGCTTATTTACATATTCATACATAAGATAAAAAGGTAAAGTAAGCTAATACAAGTTCAAAATGTTATCATATATTTAATTTTCCTGTACAGAACAATAAAAATAAATGAGCAACTAAAAACTTTAATTTTGATTTTTTACAATAAATTAGCGCTTAATGGAAAATGTCATTGTATAAATGGCGCTCTAAGGGTTAAGATAAATTTATTCTCAGACAAGGCCATTCACTAATATCTCAGTGGCCAAAGCAATTTTAAATAAATATCTGCCCACAACTGAAATCAGACAATATTTAGTGTTTGGAGCTGAAATAAATAGCTAGTTTATATGTTGTAAAGAAGTCCTGAAATCAAGCTAATGGCGATTATTAATTATTGATGTAATATGCTGATTTTACCACGGGTAACAATAAAGAGTTGTAAATGTTCCCATGTTCCCACCCATCCTTACACTTAAAGTGGTGCTGACCCACCCACCCCATAAATAAAATTCTGGCACACCATCTGGAACTGATGTTTGATCAGCTGCAGCAAACATGTTGACATGATCAAAATTCAACTCTCAGAAAATAAGCAATTAAAAAAAAAACATGCGCAGAAAGTATATCAGTATTATGCGCATATTCTCATTTACGAACATTACAACATTCTCTTGAACCTGATAACACATTATCAGATAGTTGAAAAGTAAAGAAATTAAACAGCTCAAATAAATAGCTGTTCTTTGAGAAACAAATTTTACATATTTACGAAAAAGTGTTCTGAAAATCTTGCTTTAAGCTTAAAAACAGAGCAATTAAGGTATTTATGACATTATTCTGTTGTGTGGATAGTTTCAGCTTTAATAATATCACAGGAATAACACTAATAAATAGTTATGTATAGAGAACAGGATTTAGTGTCTTAAAACAGTATTGAGAATGTAAAAAGCTTCTTAAAAGCAATAATTTTTTAAGCCATATTGTAAGTTAGTTATACACTTGAAATTTAAGTTATTTATAAAATTAAAGACTAAAGGGCATTTTATAACTTAATATTTTTAAATTGAAGTAAATACATTTTGATTATGATCCTATTTTTTTACCTGAATTTTATTACAATGTTCGGATACACTGTACAACGGGCACTCTCCAACAATCAGCCGAGGCTACATAAATGTGAAATTTGTCACAAACTACGTACGACTGCATAGATTGTTTCTAATTGATGATGAGCTATGAGTTGATCACCTCCCATTGCTCTGATTGTTACAGATGTTGTTTGAATTAAATATTAACCATGGAAAGCTGCCTTACTACAACTAGTAAACATTAGCACCTTACGAAACAATGTATTTTAAAATATCTCATTATCATAATGTATAAAAAGAAGTTCGTAGGAGTATTATGTATGCTAAAAGAGGAAAATTTGATAAAAATATTTATCATAGACACAAGCAGTTACTAAAATGGAAGCTATGTTTGATATTTCTTAAGATATACATAAGTGAAAAATGAAAAAAATACCATTTTTATGATCTCACATAGATCACTATTATTACAGACACTTATTCTAGAGGATGTATTTTACACCATATCTATTACCTAAGTTAGGGAACTGACAGCACCATAACAGTAAAATAGTTGATATTTAATTTATTTAGTATAAATTAATTCACCTTATCTATCGTTAAAATATCCACTTTCTTCCAATAATTTGATACAATTTACAATAGTGATATTTAGCAAATTTTACAACATAATTCAATAAATTTGAGCAACATTCAACCGAGAATGAATATATTTTACTTTGCATTACTTACATGTTCAGCTATGAAAATTAGGATGGTACAAACGTCCTACAATAGTATTTATATTTATACTCATTCAGTAAAATTAATATTTTATTTATACCACTTTTTTTAGTATTTTTAACTTTGAAAAAATGATATGTACTTCTATAAAGTAAGCCCAAATAAATACCACATAACAAATCAAAATATTGTATATTTCTTATAGTTTAGACTTTTTCTGCATAAATATTCATTATAAGAATAATTAAATGTTTTATATCCTTTATATGTCAAATGTATATCTTTTGGATTCATATTTTTGTAAGCTAACATTTTTAACGTTAGCTAAAAAATAAGATGTTGTCCTACAAGGATTACTCATTACGATGAATTCGTATAGCTCATACCTCTTAACAATAAAGAAACGATAAAAGCTTCCACAGATTTTACAGATATTTTGATGAAATTTTTCTGCTCAATTTGATATTAGTGATATGCATAATTTGAGACGAATTGCTGAAAAGCATTGTAAGAAATATTTTATGTTTTGAAAGTTATAAGATGAAGGAAGATAAGGTCCCTTGGAGAAGAACCAACAGAAAAGAACAAGACTGATAATTGAGCAGCATCTAGGATCTGAATCCCATTTCCCTTAAAACATACATACACAAGATTATCTTTAAACATATGTCGCCTAAATTTGTCTAAGATTTAATTTTTTACTTCTCATCTTGCGCAACTTACTAGCAATTTTATTGCTTAAACTGGTACAGTCTACATCACAACATATACAGAAATCACAGGAAATATAAAAATGTGTGGAATGTATGTTCATTAAACTAGACTATTATTGTAAACATTTAACTGCCACTATTTGTTATTTAAAACACTGCAATGTATACAATTTAAAAATATTAAATAAAAAAACACTTTTAACATATTGGTCAGAAAACTAATCAATCTTAATATAACACTTTGAGTTGAGAATGGTCCCTGGATTTAACCTGCTGAGGAGTAGAGAACGACTAACTTAACCTTGGGTTCCTGAAAGACAGTGTTGCCAGATGTACGATAATTAATGTTTTTTGTACCATGGTTTTGAAGATTCCTAACAGTAAATAAATAAGTACAATAATTTAGCATTATGTTCGATAAAATACAATAATTCTGGAGTGACGATGTATGTTCGATAAAATACAATAATTCTGGAGTGACGATGTATGTTCGATAAAATACAATAATTCTGGAGTGACGATGTTAGTGCCATTGATTTTGTTTGATTAAAATATGCAGTTTGATCGGGTTAACGTTCTGTGGATTCCTAATAAGTGCTTTTCACCCCTCCTCACCCTAAACCTTATCGTTGTTTGTTTAGTCCCCTTCTTCGTTTGTCATTCCTCTGTTTACTTGTTGGATAACCACTCTCGTTCTATCTAATCAGTTATTGCTGTAAGTCAGTATTAATCATAGTGTGTTGTATTAGCGTAGTCCAAAGTATGCTGTATTTTTACTGTAGTATTTTATAGAATAAATAAAATATTTAGAGATCATATACAAAAAATACTTTTACGGTAATATTCGTGAATAGAAAGGAAAAACATATCAATACAGATAATCGATACTGATAAATTGGATAAACTTAAGTAATTTACCTTTATGAAATGTGTGCAATAACTTCACGGTTACCTCCATAATTCTAACCTCTAGCCCCAATAATTCAATTATTGAAGTCTGGCAACACTGCTGGAAGAGGAGAGGAAAACGTTTAACTTCAGTACAAAAGAGATTCACACAAGTCTATGACTATTATGCAAAGTCTAAAAGGTTTCGGAATGCAAAACGCAAGGTTTGTATCTCCAATTGACCTGAGAGTCGGTACTTATCTCGCTTCATAAAATTCATGCACAAGTCTGCGGCCCATGTGAACTGGTGGGTGAGTAAAAAAATGAGAACTGTAACAGATTGTACTGTCAGAGTGTAAAACATCACTCATACCTCATGGAAAGTTTTTGAATCTTCACACGTTTTATAGTCTGTTAAAGGTTGTAGCATCTCTGTTAAAGTTAATATTTTGAGTACTAACAGCGGTTTTATCCTTTTAGAGAAAATATAAATAGGAGCAAAAGGTAAATTAACTTGTACACATGTAATTTTAAAAACATACACAAGGACAATATTTGTCATAATTTAGTTTTATCATCCAATTCCGTTAATCTATAGTTATAAAGGTGACAAAAACACATATCTAAAAGACACTTAGGAAAGCCTATGTCAGTGCGGAAAGGATATTACATTTAAAAAATATTTCATAAAGACAATTACAAAGTTAATTGTAGGCATTATGACTATTTATTTACTTGACATCTTAATAAAATTCATGAGAGCCAATTTTTTTTCTCTCTAATGTCAATTGAATAATTTCCTACTTCATAGAGAAACAACGTACAGATAAATGTCTTTAACAGCCATACTCCTCACAAGTTAAAAAGCTACAAATTCTTACGAGAATTACATGAGTTTATGGTGTCTATGGATTGAGTATCAACAACTCTTCTATTAATTCAATTACTTTAATTACTTCTATAATCTTCACATTTCTATGCATTTTGCAAAAAAAATCAATCCTTTAACAAAATAAATATAAATCAAAGAATAAAGAATGGTTAAATAGTAAAATTATAGTTCTTTAGAACATGTCCTCAAATATCTAAGATGGCTCAAAATTAAAAGTGACTGATTTACAAAACATGTTTAATAATTGGTTTCAGCAACCTAATGTTGACAATAATTAATTGTAAATTAAAAATGAGAGACTCGCTAAAATATTTAAATTAATAGACCCACAAAATCCTTTCATAACTAGTACCATTTGTGGCAAATCTAATAAAAAGAAAAGAAATGGACAGAAAATAAATAAATAAGATAAAGAATTTTAGAAGGGCTTCATTTCTGAGAATAGAGTAATATTATTGTGCAACATTTTAATAGTTCATGTTGACTTACATTAAAAACTAAAAAATAAAAATTAGTAATTCCAAAAGCTGTTATCGTTAAAAAGTATTGTGTATTGAAACAATTGTGAATAGAATCATCAACTTTTCCCATAAAATATAATAACTATTATAATTTACCAAAGTAAAATGTTCCTGCTTTCCTTTTAATTATATTTGTGTACGTTAATTAACCCTTTAAGGAGTACTGACATTTTCGAATGTCATGAAGTTAATATCCTTGAGCATTAGTAGACATTAAAATAACTTATGTTGAATCATTAGAGACTAAAAATCAGGCAATTTACGCTGTATGTTTAGCATTGTTTAAATTATGAATAAATGCAAGAACAAATATTTTAACATTTTTCAGAGAAAAAATTTTTTCTTGAGAGTTCTGTTATGAGCTGAACTGGTAGCAAAAAGAAGAACTACAGCCATATACTACAAAATCACAGCACAACATTTTCTCACTGATCTCTAGCTGTTTTGAACCAATTTGGCCCATTTCACATTGTTACCTCGGTGGTAAAGCGGTTAAAGTTGCTCCTTAGGCCCGGGAGGGAGTGGGACCTGGGTTAATATCCCAGCTGAGGCACAAAACTAGGTGATTAGTTCCATCCCTCTACAGGTACGTGATAGCAAAACAGTGTGGTAAGATGACAGAATTGCGGTTAGAGGGCACTAATGCAATTTTAACAGTATCAGTCACCACAACAGTAGCGGTAAAGGGTACCAGTGCAATTTTAATTGTGTCAGTCACCGCAATAGTAGCGGTAGAGTGTACTAATTCAATTTTAACTGTATCAGTCACCACAACAGTAGCGGTAGAGGATACCAATGCAATTTTAACTGTATCAGTCATCACAACAGTAGCGGTAGAGAGTACCAATGCAATTTTAACTGTATCAGTCATCACAACAGTAGCAGTAGAGGGTACCAATGCAATTTTAACTGTATCAGTCATCACAACAGTAGCAGTAGAGTATACTAATGAAATTTTATCTGTATCAGCAACCACAACAGTAGCGGTAGAGTGTACTAATGTAATTTTAACTGTGTCAGTCTACGCAACAGTAGCGGTATCGGGTACTAATAGAATTTTAACTTTATCAGTCATTGCAACAGTAGCGGTGGAGGGTAATAATACAATTTTATCTATGTCAGTCACCGCAACAGTAGCGGTGGAGGGTAATAATACAATTTTAACTAGGTCAGTCACCGCAACAGTAGCGGTGGAGGGTAATAATACAATTTTATCTATGTCAGTCACCGCAACAGTAGCAGTATCGGGTACTAATAGAATTTTAACTTTGTCAGTTACTGCAACAGTAGCGGTGGAGGGTAATAATACAATTTTATCTATGTCAGTCACCACAACAGTAGCGGTGGAGGGTAATAATACGATTTTATCTATGTCAGTCACCGCAACAGTAGCGGTGGAGGGTAATAATACAATTTTATCTATGTCAGTCACAACAACAGTAGCGGTGGAGGGTAATAATACAATTTTATCTATGTCAGTCACCGCAACAGTAGCGGTGGAGGGTAATAATACAATTTTATCTATGTCAGTCACCACAACAGTAGCGGTGGAGGGTAATAATACAATTTTATCTATGTCAGTCACCGCAACAGTAGCGGTGGAGGGTAATAATACAATTTTATCTATGTCAGTCACCGCAACAGTAGCGGTGGAGGGTAATAATACAATTTTATCTATGTCAGTCACCGCAACAGTAGCGGTGGAGGGTAATAATACAATTTTAACTAGGTCAGTCACCGCAACAGTTTTTATCATTCTTGGTTTAAAACTAGTTCACTTGCCCTTACAATTCAAACTCCAGCTAATGTTTGGACATAAAGAGCATGACAACTATATTGACAGCTGACATTAATAAATTGTACCTCTTGTCAATTGTCCACTAAAGAATATTTTGGCCCCTGCATTTTACTTTCCCTTATTACTCTCCCATCATAAAATATGTTGTCCTTTCTTGACATTTAAATTATTTTTTTAAAGAATAATAGTACAATAAAATCACAACAAAAATTGAACTGAATTGGCAAATCACGACATTCTGGAAAGTCATTACTCCTTTAGTCTGCATTTTACCAGAACATTACTACCATTTGAAGAACCAATTTTTAATCGTATAGAGTTAAAAACACTGTTCTTGTTATAAAACTGAAAACATCTATTGTTATAGGCTTAATTTACTAACAGATTAATGTACGAGGGGTGTTTTTAAAGTAAGTACCGTTTTTGAATCCCACTGCTGTAGCGCTGCGATCGGTGTCTAGCGCATGCATGCTAGATAATACTATCTTTTGGCAAGCCACAGCCGCCATTACGGACCCCTTTGACTGTATTTAAGGTCACTTATGACTGTTTAAAATTCCTCCTCTGATTATAAATGCCACCAACTGTAAAGTACATGTTGTGATAAGTTTTCGTAACAATAAAGACATGAAAGCAGCTGACAGTCAGGAATTTAGACATGAATTTTAGGAAACAGAATGAGTGATGGGATGGTATGGAAATATGTGAGAGCTTTTAAGATTGTGCGAATGTGTATGATGATGAACGAAGTTGGAAACCTTCACTCATTACTGATGACTTGGTGCAAAATGTTGATGAAAAAAGTCAGAGAAAACAGTCGCTTTACAACTGCATCATTATGTAGTGTATCTTTGTGTCAAGAAGTGCGATTATGGAAATTGTGACAGACTGTTTGAAGTAGTGGAAGTTATGCTTACATTAGGTTCCCAAAATGCTGACGGAGAATAAAAAAACAAACATTTGACAAGAATCACATAAAAAATGTTTAACCAGTTCTCTCACATTCCTAGAACATCAGAATCGTGATGTTTACAATTTTTTTAACTAAATTAATTGTCACTGTGACATACTCATTATGAGTGTCAGCTACTTCCACACCCTTAGCGTTATGAAAACGTACACAATGCATAATTCACAATTCGCGGCATTTTTAACCAGAGGAGGAATTCTAAACAGTCATAAATTACCTTAAATATAGTTGATTGGATCCATAACGGTGGGTGTGGCTTGCTAATAGATAGTAGTACCCAGCACGTATGTGCTGAACGCCGACCGCAGCGCTACAGCGGCGGGATTCCAAAACGGTACTTACTTTAAAAACACGCCTCGTAATACAACTATTTATACATTTGTACAGACTTAGTTCACCAATAAACTCAATATCAGAAACTTTTCTTTAAGTTTTGTACATAGAATATAATGTTTATGTTCAATCCATGGTTTTACAATGGAGAAATTTGTCCAGTAGAATTAAAATACAAAGCATTTCAGATTTAATTATCAACTTAAAACAAAAATAAAATGACATATTTGTTATAAGTATTATATAGTTGAGCCAAAAACTCCTTCTTGAATGTGCCAAGTTTATTTCACATTAACATTTAGGTCTCTTATACGTGGCAGCCTTTTGATTGTTTTAATACATCGTTTTTTTTCACTTACCTAATTTTAATATAAGTTAGAAAAAAAGAGAGAAGTATTTCAGGCTTATTTTTAAAATTCTAAATAGACTGATAAAAAGCTATTATCCTTCAAGCAAACCACTTTCAAAAGTATTCTTTTTCAACCCTTAACTTTACTTACCTTACCTGAGTAGTTGTTGATTTTTCCCTGTTTTATTATAATCCTGACAGTAAATTTCCCATTAGCATTAACAACCAAAGAGACCGTAAATCAGCTCTTAATATACACAATTAGTATTGGTAGAAATAGTGATTGCTAAATACACAATACTTCACTACATAAATGTTATAAAAGTCTTACTAAAATAAAAAGTGTTAAAAACCCTTTCCTTATATTGTAGATACGCTAAGTATTAAAACTGTTACAATATGGCAACGATGTAAAAATCGGCTGGAATGACGACAATCGAATTTCGTAGTCATTCCATCACCGAGAAATATAAATAAGTACATATTTTGTTAAAAAATACACAGATATAGCTTAACCTATGATATTGCGTAAAGGTAATATTTACATAATAATCACACATATTTACTAAAATGTGGCGTTGTATTTGATTACGTTACAGTCACATACAAATATGTTACTCTAATGAAGTGTCAGAATTCCACTCTAACCTGACATTGTGAATTATGTATTAAGTACTGACACTCAAACTACTGTAAAAAAATAAAAAAGATATTTTCATGATAGATATAAAACTTATTACATAAAACAACCGTTTATCATTTTATTTATTACAACAACTGTTGACCATTAAATAATATACTTGTATTTGACAGTTATTTCCAGCTTGTAATTAAATAATTTACAATTTAATTTGCATAATGTTCAACAAAAGAAACAATAATATCAGACTAGAGAAAATAAATGTTAACAATTATGTGGCACAAGAGTTGCAAATAAATGCAATGTTTTCTTTTTGGTGTACAATAAGCAATGTTTCTACTGTACAATTTATAAATTAGTAACAATGACGAACAGAGTAATTGTGTTAGTTTCCCTAAACATATTTATACATGAGTAGTTTACATTTAACCGTAGTTCGTTGAGCTCCTATGTTGAATATAGTCACATTTTATGCAATTTAATTTCATTATTGTTTATAATATTATGACTGTACATCCATTTATTTATTGTTCTTCAAGGTTATACTAAATGTGGTCAATTTATGCCATATTGCTAGAAAACTTATGCATCACGTTCGAAATAATTTTTAAATAACAATAAAATGCTTATTTTTTAATTTTCTATGAGTAAAGAGTTTAGTAAACGCAAAATTAAAAGTATTTCTTTAGGTACACGGAATGCTTTGCTTATATATATTCAGAATTTTAAAATTAGAAGAAACAGAATAAAGATTGTATGCTTTTTAAACTAATAAATAAAATGTTATAGTATTTTTTTTAAATGAATCAGTCAAAAATATAGAAATATAACATCGAACAAATTGTGATGGAATGTGGCAAGGAATGTGTGATTGTGACCAGCAAGAGTGGTAACTTCAAACCTGGGTTACAAAATTGGCAAGTTTGGCCAGCTCAGCCTCCATTTGTACCCTCCTTTCCGTCTCTTGGTTTAGCTTACTCGTCAGCTCTCTGAGGGACTCGGCAAAAGACTCCTGCTGCGACTCAACCTTCAATTCAAGCCTCAGAACCTATAGTGATAGAAACAAAAATAACTAACTGTAGAACTGAACTAAATAAACTAGTAACTTTGTATTACAATATATAGGGTATCCCAAAAGTTGCATTTCCATCTTAACCTTCTACTTGAAAATAGACAACTATCCTAGGGTTATTACATGACTAAAAATGGTATTTTTTTTCTGATATGACACCCTGAAAATAGGGAATTTCGGGAGAAAACTCTAAGTAACACATATTAAAGGTTCTCAAAGTTCAGTTGCTAACTAGTCAAGCCATTCCAAAATGGCTCCATCTTAAAATTGCAATACCAAATACACTTTGCGTTAATACGTCGCATATAAGAAAATGGTACCTTGAGTATCATTTAGACCAATAAATCTACCAATAGTAATATTACAAGTTCTGTCCTGTTTAAAAAAAAATAAACTTGTGATTGTAGAACTTTTGAAACACTCTAATGTACTTTTTCTCTATGAAGACAAAACATGTTTGTATTTACTAGGTGTTGTTTTTATAGAATAAACTTGTTAATGTTGAACACAACTTTAAAGATATTGATCGGGAATTGGGTCAATCCGGCTGGCTTGGAATTAGCATAATTGGATATAGTTATGAATTAGTAAAAAACCATATATTCCATTTTTAAACTAAATTTTGTTTTATTATGTTAAACTAACATTTTACTTGGGTCAAACGCTGTACAACATGATAAGACCCAAACTCAGCATGAACATAAAAACTGTGTGTAATGCTAAATTTAAACAGATGGAACATTTACTATTGGACGGGTGTTTTGGTAACTCATTACTTTGCTGTTACTACTGTGGGCTGTGGGCGCTGAAATTATATGTACCCAAGTTTAAGGGCTGTTTACTAAGAATCTAAGAGGCCCAGGAAAAATCCAATGATGAAATTTTGTTCTTCTTTTAACTGCACGTTATGACATATGCACTTTTAATTTGTAATATAAATTAATACATTTAAAATCACTTTATATTCATTAATTTAAATAGAATTAAATCAATAAAAATAACTGCATAAAAAATAATGTATCCCAACAAAACATTTCGTAAGGATTACAACGTGACCAAGTAATTAAAAATGGTTAATATTCTGGACTACTTTGTTCCAAATAGGATAAAAATGATTAAAACTGTTAAAATCACAATGTACGATTAAACGAGGAAAATAATGGTGTGATATGATTGTTCATAGGCGTCTTAAGTTTCTTAATAAACAACATTCAAACTCAGGTACATATAATATATGTGCCGACAGTAGTGGTGAAGGAGCAGATGTACATACTTATTTATAAAAAATCAGTATAGCCATTCAAAAAATAAACTGTTTCCTGAATTAAAAAGATTTTATGATTGAAATACATGTAAAATCAAAACTTTAACATTCACTTGATACAGAATGTTATTCTACGTCAAGTTGTTATTACTCCAATTTATTGGAGTGAAGTAAAGCGTGTATTTACCTTTTCATTGAGTTCAGTCCACTGCTTATGTGATATTGTAATTGAGTCAGGGGAAGAAGGGGACAAACTGAAGGATCTGCCGCCAAACATACTCTGAGGGCGAGCACTGCTGCTGCTCACTGGCTGTCCTCGTAGAGTGACAGGGCCTGGCGACACCTTGAGAGGTTCGGGGGAGGGCGACGTTGGCAGATCTACATTGCCCCCACCACCAATCATCACCCTGGTCCGACCTGGTCAAAATGGTGCCATCATTAACGTAAGCATGTATTGCCCATGACTGTAGAAACAAATAGACTACTCAAGCCTTGCTGTAGATGTTCTGCTATCTAATAGAAATTCGTTTCAACTAAGTGCTTGGACGACTATTTGGTGTACTAATTAGCTCAGCTATTAGTCACTTCAGCGTGTCCTGGAGGGAGACAGAGGGAGGGAAGGGATGAAGAGAGATAGAGAGAGGGAGATCACTGACTGACTGTGTAACACCTAGCAGAACTAATTTCACCAAACAGAAAAACCCACCTTTATTCGACCCATAAGAATGGGCAGTCTTCTAATTTATAGTCAACGGTATATAATGAACTACATTCATTGATTAATTAAAATATCTTAGTTATAAATATCTAAAAATTATTTACAGGATTTTTCCTACTTTTGTTTGAGGCAGTCTCATGAACTTCCATTCCTTAAGGCATATACTTGATGACTACGTGTTGTGAATATTGTAGGCGATAGGTTCTGTTCTCAGTCCTCTCAACCCTTACATGGTGACCACTCAATGGTTGTCATCAACATGGACACTAACAGAGAAATCTGGGTGTCTATGTTGTATAAGAGAGACAACTGAGTATAAGGCTCGTCAGTTTGCCAAAAATCTAACCAATACTACGTGATTCAGATTTTACGTAGAGATGTAGGTTCCTTTGTTGCTCTGGCTATTGGGCTATTAATAAATTGCCTTTTCTAAAAAAAACAGTCAACCTTTGATAATAATAATGAATACACTCATTAGACATCCATATACAAAGATCATAGTCTTATTCTTCTCCTGGTTCTTCCATCTCTTTTTATTACCAGCTCCTTCTTTTTCTAGAATATTATTTTTACCTATTTGTATACATTCCCTCAATATGACTATACATATAAAAATAGATTTACTGAATGAATCATCAACGTCCCACAAAAACTACTTAAGACTGAGGAATGAAATTTAGTACAGAAATTTATCTTTGGCTTTACAGATGCATGCACTAAGGAAAGATTTTCTTCTCTGACATTACAACTCTGGCCCACTGACTACTAAAAATTGAAAATTCCCTTGAGAACTTCATTGATGCAATTATAGAGCCCTGCCCTAATGTTATTTAAACTTTTTATTGGAAAGAGTTTTTACACTACAACAATTATAATAAATGTACTCTGACACGTATGCTAGTCTAAACATTCATGATAATGAATGGAAATTAACTATAATCATATTGACACTATATAATGTTTACGATTATAGAAGTAATCATGTCAAAGAAAGTATTTCTGTTCCTACAGTAGTAACAATGATACTTTTCGTACAGTTTATTTTTGTATCTGATGGCAAACACTAATAAACTACCATGATCCCCTCTACATAGACAACCATACTTTCAATTACTGCAGCCTTATAACACAATCCTCAAATTAGAGCCTGCACCCTACGACATTAGTTACATGTCTCTTTTTATGATTATGACTTTTACTTTTCAATTTTCCCCCCACCCATATTTTAAGAAAAATATCTTTTATGAAAAGGCAATACTTTTGTTATTCCTTTGCTAAAGTACCTTGTCTCACAAGTTATTTACCCCCCCCCCCCCTTAATAATAGACAGAATAAGATTGTCAAGTCTATGAAATTAAACAGTGCATTTCTTATTATGAGTAGTGAGTGTTCTTTAATTGATTATGAGTCATTGTATACACATAAATTGTTTAGAACTTTTTTATTGCATTTTTCATTCAATAAATAATTCAATTCATTTTACAGTCTGAAACAATAACAATTTTTTCTTGATGTTTTTTCCTCGAACATACATTTTCCACCCAGTAAAAAAATTGCTATGTCAAAACTTATTTTACCATAGTTAATAGTAAAAGGCATCTCGAGAAGTCATTTTTAATTTCTTCTTCCCTAATTGAGCTTCACAAAACATTCAAATACTTAACTGTGCGATATCAATTATCTGTACATGTGTTTCAATAAAGAGTTGACATTAGTAGCAGCCTGAAAATCTGTCTATCTTTAAAACCCTTAAGCATTTTTTATCAGGTTGTCATTACACAGCTTTATTCAAATACAGGCCATATTCAGACTCAGCAGCCTGTATTTGATCATAAAAATAAA
The DNA here is from genome assembly GCA_035578905.1 of Stictocephala bisonia. NCBI lineage: Eukaryota > Metazoa > Arthropoda > Insecta > Hemiptera > Membracidae > Stictocephala > Stictocephala bisonia. The sequence goes on from JAQJVL010000372.1 coordinate 154,189, forward strand.
TAAAAAATAGTTACAGTTTAGAACAAATTAATTATGCTAACCAAGTTATGGATGTGTATACAGTACTTTACACTCCTTGAACAGAATTTCCATATAATCAATCAACCAGGTCAGCCTTCCACGCACGAGGAAGGGGGAAATATTGATATAACCTTGGCTTCCCCACAACTGGTCTTACAAATCAATAACTGGAAGGTGCATTTAAACGAAAGTTCAAGTGACCACAGATTGATAACACTTGAAGTAATTTCGACTGACCAAACAGGGCGAATCCCACCAAAGGGATATAATATCAAAGGAGCGTCCTTTGAACAACTCAATTTAACCTTACTTGCCCAGATTAATGCCACTGTCCCACCTCTGAATCCAAAAGAAAAAGCTGAGAGTTTTCAAAGAATGGCTGAAATCTCATGTAAAAGGACACTTAGGAAGCGCTCAACCAAGTTAAAGAAGGTTCCCTGGTGGAATCAAGACTTAACAAAGTTAAAAAGAGAATTGTACACCGCAAGGAGACGATTTCAACAATGTCCTCCTGGACAATACAAACAACTCCTAGCGGAGAGGCTCAGGGTAAAAAAGAACGCTTACAAGTCCCTAATTAAGAAATCTAAAACCGATTCATGGGAAACCTTTGTCGCTAATAGCATAAACGAGGACCCATATAGCATTGTCTACAAATTGGGGACAGGAAAAATCGAAAACAAAACAGCTCTAATATCCATTGAGAAGGAAGATCAATCTCATACTGAAACAACGGACGAATCTCTAAGGCTCTTAATGGACCAGCTTCTTCCAGAAGACACTGTTGATGATGAGACAAATGAACATAAATCGGTAAAACAACAGCTAACCGAAAAATACAATAATCATAATATCGAGCCTCCTTTTACTACAATGGAATTAGACACTGCTCTGAGAAAATCAAAGACGGGAAAATGCCCAGGACCTGACCTAATCCCAATAGATGTAATAAAGAACTTTAATGATGAAATAAAGGAGATTTTGTTAGGAATCTATAATGAATTATATGATGAGGGGCAATTCCCGCAGATCTGGAAAACAGCTAGAGTTTCCTTCATTCCCAAATCTGTAGACAAAGACTTAAGCAAACCCAAAAGCTATAGACCAATAAGTCTCCTTCCGGGATTAGGGAAGGTCTTTGAACGCTTAATTACTAACAGGATACTGGATCAGATATATGATTACAAACTTTTTAGCCCCGGACAACACGGATTCCTAAAGGGCCGAAGCACAGTTACTACTATATCAGATATTATTTCAGCCATTAGAAATTCAACAAACAAATATGTCATTGGAATCTTCCTTGACATAAGCGGTGCCTTTGATGGGGTCTGGTGGCCAGGTGTGCTAAGAAAGGCCAGGGAAATCAACCTTCCATTAAAAGCGTACAAAATAATTGAATCCTACTTGTCCGAAAGAACTCTGCTTGTTAGCAACAACGACGCAGAAATAAGGAGGCCTGCCTCCAAGGGCTGTCCTCAGGGCTCAATAAAGGGACCCCTGTTTTGGCTGATGATCTTCGACGATCTGTTAAAGAAAGACACTCCTGAAGGCGTGCAGATTGTTGCATATGCGGATGATGCGGTGGCATTGATTGAAGGTAGGTCCAGATTAGACTTGGAAAACAAGTTTACCGCACTGAAAATCATCCTGGACAAATGGGCAAAAGAAGTAAAGCTAAAATTCGCCCCAGAAAAGACAGTTGCTGTTCAATTCAAAGGTAAATTAAGAGGACGAGACCCAATCCTGGAATTAAATGGAGTTAAGATTCCTTTTAGGGCCAGCACAAAACATCTAGGAGTGATCCTGGACAGATCCCTACTATTCATTGAGCATATTAAATATGCTGCAGCCAAAGCCAGAAACACAATGGCGAATGTCACCAGAGTAGCCAGATTAAAATATGGGGTAAAAATAAAACCCATCATGAAATTATATAATACGGTTTTCATACCAATTCTCGCTTATGCGGAAGAAATCTGGCACCATAGACTTCAACATACATTTATTAAAAGAGCCATAAGATCGGCTCAGGCCGGCACGCTCAGGGCAATTTTTGGGTCGTACAGAACCACCTCCAACGATGCAATCTTTGTCATAACAGGATGCCCACCTCTCGACCTCCTAATAAAAGAAAGAGTCACTTTCAGGGCAAAGAAAAGAGGCGAGATTCTTCTAACCCCGGATCAAATAAAAGAAGACACAAATGCCAGATGGCAAAATGAATGGTTCTTATCAACCAAAGGAAGACATACACATGGAATCTTCCCGGAGGTGAGAAGACAAGAAGACCTCCCGTATCTCCCTGACAGACACCTACTGCAACTGGTAACAAACCATGGAGCAACAAGACAATATCTATCAAGGTGGAACCTCGTGCCTTCTCCAAATTGCGACTGGTGCACTGACACCGAAGAAGACGTTGAGCATGCAGTTCTCAAATGCCCAAAATGGCAAATGCATCCAACCAGGCTTCAACTGGTACAGACGGTAAGAGACACTCAATTGAGATGGCCGCCATCAATAGCTGAGATACTATCAACCAGAGAACTTAGAAAAGCTACCTCTGACTTGATAAGAGACATAACCGCCGAACACTCAAACTTGACTTAGTTCTCAACATTCAAATATCATATTATAACACCTAAAACGAAGGACGCATAAGATAGTAGCCCGCCGGTTCCGGGATTTTTCCCAACCTAGGGACGGAAACGCCAAAAGGCGGCTAAGAAGCGGGATGCGTCCGGATCAGTCAGTCAAAGGACTGTATTGACAGAATCGTCACTTTGTAAATATTGGATATAGTAGAATTGATAATTATAATATTTAATTAAATAAGAAAAACATTAGCTCTAGCCTCCCAACCAAAACCAAAGAAAATTTTAAACAGAATGACAAGATTAACAAGACAATATTAACAATCAGACACAGAAGAAATAAAAGGGAAGCACCCTGGTATGTCTATTGATTGGAACGGGGTATCAGGCTAACTAATGAAAAAAGAAAAAAAAATACTTTACACTCTAACTTAAAAAAATATAATTTCAAATAACAATACCAAATTGTAATTTACCTTTGTAATATAATGCCATTCAAGGTGAACAGAACACAACCGCTGTGGTAAAGGTTATTTATTCACTAACAGCAGAATAAGGTTAAAAATATATGATAACATTTATATCTACTGAACTCTAAAAAGGTCAACAGTTCTGTTTAGAGGATATTTACACTGTATTACATTCTAGCTTGAAAACACGATAAGATTACTCAATACAATCATTTCAAAAAAATCATAAATAATATTTAACTTTATGACGAAGAATTTACTTTAGGAATAAACTGAACAGAATAAATTGACGCAATGGTTCATATGAAAAGTATGATCACTTCCAATGTACAAGATTGTGGGTCAAATTAAATATTGTTATTTAAATAGTTTTATATTTAAAGTTTTTTAAAAAATCTATTTGAATTACATTTTAAAAGTTAATGGAAAGCATGGGGAGTAAAATAAATGGTTCCAAAGAATTGGCACAAACTTTCCCCCATATTAAACACTAAAAAATTAAAACATTGAAAATTACCAGTTTGATTCCCAAATATGTTTTTTTTTTTTGCCATATCTAAAAACCTAGTCAAGTTAGAGACATGCAGTTTTTAATAAAACATTTTGAAATGTAATTCACATCTTTCCTGAAAATTTAATCAAATTGTTAGAGCCGTTTTAGAGAAAATTCTATTTTTGTATGTTTTTTCATAAAAATAAAAAATTTAAAATAAGTTAAAAACCGGTCTGGAGATATTGGCTAGATACACCTTCATACGAAATTTTATAAAAATTGATCCATCCATTTGGTCGCCAGCGAAGTGCACATACACACATACAGACAGACATCCAAATTGATTTACAAAAAACCACTTTTTTAGGTTCAGGGGACCCTGAAATGGATTTTTAGGCCAACTTGTAAAGGATTTTTTTGGACGATCACTACTTCCTTTATGCTAACCCATATGGAAGAAAGTAAAACACTGTGGATAGCGATGGAAAAAGAATTAACAGTGAGGGAAAATTAAGAAAACTGTGAAGAGAATATTTTGACATTATTGTTTGAAAACTGAATCAAATACATAGTAATTATAAGTAATTTTTCATTAGCATATTATACTCCTATATTAATTACATTCTTATCTATGAAACTCACTGTCTTTCATAGTTTTATATGATGTTTTGATTGTGCATACTTTTGGATCAATGCAATTCCCAATTAATACTGGCAAGTGCAAAAGAGAACAGCACTTACCTTGTGCAGAATTTTTCTTAGCTTGATTCATTTTAAGTTCCTCCACCCATGGAGCCTTCTGTGCCGCCTCTTCAGGTATGGTAAAATGGTGTTCAGCTGTTCCGTTGACCATGCCAGGTGAGATCTCTCCAGACTGAACAAACAAAGAATCAGTTTCCAGTTATCCGTAAATACGTTTAAAATGTACTGTTTACTCTTCACAATAGATTGGGTTTTATTGTTACTATTAAAATATCATTCAAATCTATTTTTAAGTACCATCAAATATCAAGAACTCAATGAATAAATATGAATTAGAATGAAATGATGAAGGAATATTGCCTTTTAACAATCTATTGTGAAGGTGGAGAGAACAGAAGGAAGAGAAACAGATGTATCAATGAAAGGGAATTACCTAGAAAATGTAGATGACTGTTGTTATATACGAAGTAAAATAACAAACAAGAACAATATAAGAAAAGAGATAAGAAATGGAATATGAAATAGTGGACAGTTTTTTTTTTAATTTGGTAAGGAAAATATGATTGAATTAGAATATTGAAAAGGAATCGAATATATTGATGTCCAAGATGTGTTATCGAGCAATCTTATTATATAGAGCAGAAACGTGAACATGGATAACAAGAGATTTAAGCAGATTATATGCAGAAGAAATGAGATTCTTAAGAGAAATAGAGGAGATTGTCGGAATAGCTAGAATAAAGAAAAACATAACCAGAGACAGGTTCAAAGTGATACCGCTAGAAGAGACAATGCAAAGGATACGGTGATTGAGGCATGTGAAGAGGATGTGAAATAATACGAGGTACGTCCAGAAAGTAAGTTCCGTTTCCATTTATATCCGCTGCAGCGCTGCAATCGCAGTTCCGCGCATGCGCGGCAGACGCTCTGTATCAAGGAGAAGAAACGTGCGCCATTTTGAGATCGCTGTCAGTCTCGTACGCTTTGTTGTGCTTGTTTAAAATGTCGGTGTTGATCGAAAATCCCGCCGCTTGTGAAATCAGATCTGTGATTCGTTTTCTGAATGCTAAGAAAGTGAAACCGATTGACATTTATCGGCAAATTTGCGAGGTTTACGGACAAAATGCAATGAGTGATTCAATGGTGAGAAGATGGGTCCGACAGTTTAATGAAGGACGTAATGAAGTGCATGATGAAGAACGAAGTGGGCGTCCATCTTTGATTACAGAAGAACTGGTTCACACGATTGATGAGAAGATCAAGGAAAACCGTAAGTTTACAATGACTGCTCTCGCTATGGAATTCCCCCAAATCTCACGATCATTAATTCATGAAATCGTTACAGAAAAACTGAAATTTCGAAAACTTTGCTCACGTTGGGTACCGAAAATTCTTACTGAGCAACACAAAACACAACGGATGGGTAGTGCACTTCAGTTTTTGAACCGTTATGATGAAGGCGGTGAAGATTTTCTGTCACAGATAGTCACAGGAGATGAAACTTGGGTTTCTTATGACACCCCAGAAACTAAGCGGCAATCAATGGAATGGAGGCACACTTCATCTCCAGCAAAGGTTAAGCCGAAACAAATCTTGACACCTCGAAAAATCATGTGCACAGTGTTTTGGGACAGGAAAGGCATCTTACTGATTGATTTCTTACCGCGAGGTCAAACAATCAATGCAGAAGTTTACTGCGAGACACTGAGGAAATTGCGCCGCGCAATACAGAATAAGCGCCGAGGATTTCTGTCCAAAGGTGTTGTTTTTCTTCACGACAATGCACGACCACACACTGCAAATGTGACGAAAAACCTCATACAGGGATTTGGCTGGGACGTGTTTGACCATCCTCCGTACAGCCCTGACCTCGCTCCTAGCGACTTTCATATGTTCTTACATCTGAAGTCTTTCCTTGGCGGTCAACACTTCAACGATGACGAAGAGCTGAAAGAAAATGTTTCCAAATGGTTGAAGACACAGGCGGCAACCTTCTATGAAGAAGGCATAGAAAAACTTGTGCCACGCTATGACAAATGCCTGCAAAATTTCAGCAGTTATGTAGAAAAGTAGTTTAAGAGTTGTAGATTTTAGTGCAATAAATATTTTTTCTGAATCTGTAGACAAATTATTTTTATTACCAAACGGAACTTACTTTCTGGACGTACCTCGTAGTTTGCAAGAGAAGCAGATCAAGAGGAAGGTGAGAGGACAAAGTGTGGAAGGATGTGGAAGAAAATAAATGCAGAGTGGAGGAGGTTGTGTAGGAAAACAGAAACATCCACAGATGATGCTGATTATCTATTGTGTTCATTAAGACTGTGTGAGTAGTTTACTTTATTTAATGTAATTTGACTGTGAATGTTCTCTCCTTAGCACCTATACAAGTTTAAAAACTTTAATACCTTGTAGGTAAAAGGCCTCACAAAAATAAAAAATTGTATTGCAATAATTGAGAATTTTTAAATTATTTATTATGATTAAAAAAATAAGCTATATACAAGTGTCAACACATATATTCCGAGGCCATGTTTCCACTGCTACTGACATATAATCAAGTTTTTGGTTTTTCAAGGAGCCAGCTGAGGAAGTTTTTGGTTTCCTTCCTGCTTACACATCACTGGGCCCACAAACTCTCTCTTTCTCTTTCCACACAATTTACCTGGCCCACCCACCTACTCTGCACATACTTGACTTGGCCCACTCTCAATAACCACAGTTTATTAGCAGCATTTTGGATTACTAGAAATGTATGTCTCAATTCTAATTTAAAATCAGAATGACTGAAATTTATTTGAGCTCAAAAATGGCCAGGTTTGAATCAAACTTAGAGTACTTTCTCATATCTATAAATATTTGTTTGAAAAATTATGTACGAATCAATATTTCTGAGATAGATTAATTTTATAAATAAAGCAAAATATTACAATAGCACTGCCCTTTCGGAAAAAATGTCCTTACATTAACCCTTGACCAGTGGTTCAAATTAAGTTTCAGAATTACCTAGAATTTCCCCAAATATGCTACAATTTCAGTCTCTTTCCTGAACTCTATAGTAATAGGTATATAAATACTATTTTTAGTACAAAATTTACATACAAATATATATATATATTCTTATATAAGTCAGTCTGGTTGGAACTTTTAAATAGTAAACTGTACAAAAAGAATAATAAAGTTAGCCAGGGACAAAACTGCCAGGATCCTATATAATTTATACGAAAATAGTAACCATAATGATAAAATATTGTTACATAAAATAAACATAATTGATAAGTGTTTTCACTGTTCCTAATTAGATATGGGGCAACATTTGGATTATAAAGTTCTTTCTGACATAAACCATCAAAACAGAAGTCATTAGTTTTACTTTACTATATCTCACTAGTAGGGGCATGGTTAAGTTACCTCTTTGACAGTTACTCCAGAGGGTGGGCGTCTCCGAGGAGCTCGCACTCGTGAGGCTGTGGGGTGGGAGAGCATAGCTGTCCTACCCACACAGTCCAGGTCCACATCTGTTTCCAAGTTGAAGGATCCAGTGCTGCGACTCATAATGCCTCCGTCTGTCACATCCGTCTTCGACTTGGTCGTCTCTTTGACCGACAACGAGAACGTAAGAGCTGTCAGTGGTAGTTTAGCCGCAGCCACTACAGACAATATTATTTAAATTTAATTATATTGTCTTGTTTTAATTTGAGAAAAAAAGTACTTGTTGGCACACAAAAGCATCACTTCTGAAGCTTGCAATACATAACAGTAGTTTATAATGCTTAACTTTCAAATCTTACATGAAATAATTTAATCAAATTTTTCTATATAATTTAAGAGTAGTAGATCTTACCCAGATAAGTCGTATTCAGTATACTTTTTTCCAAGAAGATATAAATGTTTCATTGTACAAAAACAAAGAATGTATCGTACCTTAATACTGCACCACCAAACATTATTGGCTAGTTTAAATCCCAAAGAGTCAAACAAATGATATATATAATAATTTCACATACTAGTTTGCTGATATAATTCAACAAATTAGTATAAAATGTCACTAAGTCTTCATGTTAAATTTTGTTATAATTTTAGTGTAGTTTAACAGTATAAATTATACTATTTCAGTCCAAAACATGAAAACGAAAGATAAAGTTTCTTTTGTGAAGCTTCGGTTTGAAGACTGGAAACTTCTTTACCAAAATCAATCACAATAATACCTGTACAATAATGTATTTATTAACACCATAGTCCACCAGTATACAGTCCCAACAATTGACAAGCACGACGTTAGTGATCCTAGTGCCCATTCAGCTGCAGTGAATATTATTTCACATGCTACTTACAGCACAGCTGAGACAGGTAAATGTCAAATAAATGATGATTAATGTTTTCTTAAAATTTTTTTTATTTATTTTTTATTGTGAAAAACATTTCAAAATGCAGCTTAGCTAAATATTTCCTTGCATTATTAATTTAAATAAAATGATTGTTTCCTTTATAGCAAATATGGTTGTTATATACAATTTATTTTACTATAACAATTTTAATTTTTTTAAATGACGTATACGGAAAACCCTTATAATATCTTAGATCTAATTTAGACTTTTGGAATATATTAATCAGGCCTATATTGTACTTTTAGAATATACTTGTATTAACTGATTAATCTATTGTTAACATACTGTTATAGGCACTTACATTCAATCCCTTTGGTTTGAGAACATTCAAAAGATTTCCCCTCATACATCATTTGTAGGAATTATCAAACTGTTTGTAACATATCATTTATTTAAGGGCTTTCATACTTAAGTCATAAGTGTTATGACACATTTAGCTTGATCTTGTTTGATCTTGATAGCAATTTGTAAAGCTGAAAATCAGACCAACACTACGTGGTTCAGATTCCGCATAAAGCTGTAGGCCCCTTAGTTGTGCTGGCTGTTGGGCTATTAATAAATTGCTCTTTTTGAGGAACAGTTGAAGTTAGTAACCAGACTACGCTCATATCATTATTCATATTCGCTTTAAAATACACTCAACGTTGTTTCGGCGTCTCGTATATAAGAATGTAAACAAACTATGTTTTGAAATATACTTTGAGGTTAATCTGGAAACAGATGTTTTCAATTTGATACTGTTCTCCTTCTGTAGTTTTCTGCTAAAGAACTATGCTATATAAAGGCCGGCTGTGCCTAACCAGTTAGTTCGTCAGTCTGTTAAGACGTTATTCAGTAGGTGTTAGAGACAGTGTGTTGTGATATCACTCATTGTGAATCATAGTGGATCTAACGATATTATGTACTTTAAATTGTTGTTTGGTGAATGAATAATAACGTTAACAGTACTTTAAAGTGATCATATTTTTATTTTGCAAGACCTCCCTTGGGATATCTAGATAAAAAAGGAATCATAACGGTGAGAGTAGAGCAGCAAAAGAAGCTTTGTTTTTAACAAGTTCACTGCAGGAAATGCAGTTGTCCGTCAAGATGACCTTGCGCCGTGTGCGGACAACACACTTATGCGTTATGGACTAAAACAGCTGATTACCATCGATTACTGGTTTATTGTTGTGTGCCATTGTTTTGCTTACAGTACATTTGTGTTTGGAGGTTAAGTGACTTCTGAGGTGTATTCAATTTTAGTTTTAAGTAAAATGCTTTAATGCTGTTTTAAGTAAAAACTACGCAAAATTAATACATTGTTAAACTGCGCTTACAATGTATTAATTTTGCGTAGTGAGATGATTTACCACCTTAACACGTTCATTGCTCAGTAAATATTATGTCCTTTGACATATGCTAAAACTGTTAGTCATTTCTGAAAACTATCAAATAATAATAAAAATGTAAAACTTAAAAACAAATACACCTCAAAAGTCACATAACCTGTAAATAAAAATGTATAGAAGGCAAAACAGTCACATTCAACAATAAACCATTAATTAGTGGTGATCAGCTGTTTTAGTTCATGACACACAAGTGCGTCGTCCACACACCGCACAAGCTCAACTTGAAGCACAAGTGCGTTTCCAGCAGTGAACGTGGTTAATAAAGTGGTTTGCCAAGAGCCATTTCACTAAAAAATGATAGACCTATACATTTTTCTTGTTATATCCATGCCAAACGTAGACACTAACCTGTCCCATTGGTTGGACTCTCCACTGGCTTGGTCACTGTGGCCTGAGTGGTCACATGAGTCTTATTGATCGAGGCTCCACTGGGACTTCGCTGCGGTTTCTTCAGTGGGGGAGGCGGCAGTACAGGCTTTTTGCTCAAACCAGGAGGACTCGTCTTCTCATCTATAATGAAGATATATATAAATTGTTAGTCAAAGATCTTTAAGCCGGAATCTCCTCATATTCCTAATTGATTAGCTTACTTGATCTTACTGCTTTTAAAATACCTTATCAAATATAAGCTCAAAAATGATTCCACTGTTGTTAGCTAATGATACTGAGAATTTATTAGCTCATATTATTACATTTTATTACAAAATTATATGATTACAAAAATACATTTTAAACGTCTTTATGCATATCTCCTGGATTTCTAACGTACGTTTTTCAAAAATTTAGTTTTGGTATCTTGGCCCTACTAATAAAACCTGTAAATGCCTTTCACTGCATATTCAATTTTTATTTGTTGAAAAGTTAAGTAATAATTATAATCAGGTAGGATACACAAAATATGCTCAACAAGTTTGTAGACTTTTAGGTTATTTTGAAACATAATCTCAATAATTGCTGAAACAGCTTAAATTGCTAAAATTAATCTAAATCACCTAAAACAATTCTTCGCAGTCAATACATTCATATTATATCTCAAAATATAAAAGCCAAATACCACTGACTGCTAGGCCAAGATAGTTGTCATAGTCATGCAATATTTAACACATTCACTGCTGACCAATTTTATCTACTGTATGAGATATAAGTGAAAAATGTTTACTTGTCTAGTCAAGATGCTTTAAAATACTTAGCTTAGGACTGTAAAAGATGACTTATTATGTTTTTAGATTTTTCCAAAAAAAAAACACAATGGACTTGTAAACATGTTGTAAGCATATGGCATTGATTTTTACGCTATATGCTGAGGACGCATTTACGTGTTGAAGTTAATAGTATCATTTAACACATTGACTGCCAGCGTAGATAATTTATTGTGTCATTCTGAGGCCGCCGTAGTAAAACTGTATGTCCACCTGACGCCATGAGGGCCATCGGTAGCCCACGTTATACGTGCCGCTGTGCGCCATGTGGGCCACCGGTGTCCCCCGCGTCTTTTATAAAGTAAACACAAATTTTTGCGCCATTTTTAGTATTACGTAATTTTTAATGATATATTCTGAAAGCTCATAAAATGTGATAGAAAACAGTCCTCTGGTTTTTAAATAAAGCAACCCTAAGTACGTTTTTATATATTTGAACTAGTTTTTACGACATTTAGACAGACTAGTTTCTGTCACGAAAAGAATCAATGTCACTTACTAAACACCTAACCTCAAAAGCTGATCAGTGCGTGGGAAGAAAATATAAAAAATCACAACAAAACAGCTGAAACATAATATCATATGGCATATGTAAAGTTTTGCCCCCACGCCATGAGGGCCACCGGTGTACCTCATCAATAACTTCACAAAATGGCGGCAAAAGACCGGATGTCGGCTATTTCTGTACTCGGGGGGTCATTTCCGGTTGCATAGAACACAGAACTCGGAACAATGAATATTGAACTTTACCGTAGAAACAGCTGTGGCGCCAGGCTGAAATCTAGTGAGGGCCACCGGTGGCCCTCATGGCAGTCAATGTGTTAAAATACCATCACCCATGCAAATGAGGTTTATTTTTACTTACCACATATGTACATGGATGTATATTTGAAAATGAACAAGTCTGTACAAATTGATCGGCTTTTACAAATTATCTGTTTCAAGACAATCTTTAAGATCATTATCACTTATTTTAAGACACAACACAATTTTAAGTAAATCAGAATCTAAGGGCACTATAACATGAGTTAACCCATAAAGAACACTGTAATATGTTGTTTATTTCAATGCACTGAACAGCTGAACTACAAATGGTCAGGAAATAGAAGCGTGCGAAAAGACTCATTTATGCGTCATCAGCATATAGCGTAGACATTATGGGATGCGTCTTCAGCAGTGAACGTGTTTATGATATTAAATTACCCAGTAATTTTGACATCTGACACTGAAACAATGCAATATTTCTATCTGGTAAGAAATAACAATCTCTTGTTTTGTGCACAAAATGATTTTTAGTATGTTTACACAAACCCAGCACAGTTTGAAATTTGTTGAAAAAAAAAACTTAATTTAATCTGATAATTGTTTCTATGGTTTTCTTGTAAAACTATGGGAAAACAAGACAAAAGTCACCTGTGATGATATGATGACATTTTTATCCTCCAAACGACTAAATTTCAATAAACAAAAATGAAAGATTACACAATTTCAACAAAACTAAGGTCATTTGGTGTATTACCTTATAACATAGGCTTATGACACTTTAGACACACATTATAGTAACTTTAGTCACACATTTGCTAAAGTGGCACTGACCCATCCGCCCTTTCATACACGTACAGTGGCATTGACCCACCCACCCATACACATGCAGTGGTACACTGACCCACCCGCCCACTCCTACACATGCAGAGGTACTGATCCATCCAACCACTCCTAGACGTGCAGAGGTACTAGTGCAGTGGCATTGTTAAAACTAAGGCTTCTGGTGATGATTCTGTCAATATGTTATTTAACCCTTCACACATGGAAATTATTTTACCCTATTTTTAAGTAACACGTAATTATGTAAAAAGAAATAATTTTAACCCTTTGAAGAGTGTGCACTATGTGCAGTTTTGAGTAACCACGTCAAATGGCTTGGTCGACGATAATGGCCCAAAGAAGTCACCACGTCATATTACGTGACAGACCATATGGCCACGTTTGTGCTGCTACGTTATGGAGTTCGTACAAATAATGTTTCCAGGAATATGAAGACCCATCGCAGCTGT